>OX387249.1:5792347-5859847 GCA_947562095.1 Branchellion lobata | reverse complement strand
TGAGGATGGAAAACTTGAATTTGGCTCTGACCTCAGTCTTATTGCAGGCAACGAGCAAGAGGTACAAAGATAAGTAGTCCTTACTCTCATCGTCAAGGCCCTTTGGATTCACCCTCAAACACCTGGAAGGGATGGGTGCATGGAAGTTGGAAAGAGGAAGTGAAAATGAGTCATTTTGAACTTTGAAGCTTATTCTGGTTTTAGATGATAAGGTTAAAAAGTTAATAGTTGGTTTGGAAACAGAGTAAACTGAATAGAGAAGCTGGTTGAATGAATTGAGAGTAAGTGGATTAATAAAAACGAAACAGAATTTATTGAAAAAAAATTTTTTCAGACCATTTAAGTTTGTCGTTGATGCCTGCAGAGAAGGTGGAGCTTTTGATCACCTCGCCCATCTCCTCTCGACAGAAGCTGAAGTTGTTGATAGTCCAGATGTAACTGAATTTAACCACTTTCACCTGTGTGTTGAAGACAAAGACTCTATGCATGTTGAGACATGAATGAAAAATGGCTGAGAGTTAACTTTATGCATAACTTGATGAATAAAAAAAGGTTAAGGGCATATGCTATTTCACTTGAGTAGGATGGAAGTTTGCATGACATCAAACATACATACTTGTGTGTAGCACCAGTTCTCGGCCATGGGAGCAAGCAGGTCAATGATGGGTGGTGTGGCAACTCTGGATGTTGCCATTGTGGTGTCTACACGACTGTTATTGTCACTGTTTGATAACTCCATCCTCCTTGATGGGAGAAGTTATAGAGAAATGAGTTCAAGCTTTCAAATTCAAGTTGACTGTTTGAAATCATTGTTATTGATTCCTTAAGAATATATATTGTAGATATTAACTTATTAAACACAAAACATTTTGAAATTTCAAAAGTTGAAATCAACTCAATTTATTTGTGTAAAGATTATTGCATTACTATAAAACCAGTTCATAGAATTTTACGCCTAACTTGAATAGAAAAAAAAAAGAAACTGAAAGAGAAAATTGATACAAATTACGTACAATGTGGTGGCTGGGCTCTCCAGAAGTTAAGCAATGAGTCGGGTTTTCACTCACTAGTGACCGCAAAATTCAAAGAAATCGTCTGAATTTGAAAGTATATTGAAAAATTATTTTTTTATAAATGCAAAATCATTGCAATTTAAATTTCTAATTCAGTTCAACAACGAAAATTTCCATATCGCTAGTCAATTCTTTAACAAGGGATAGCTGGATGGCAAAAGATATTTGTTTATGTGGTTAATAGAGTTGTTAGGCCAGACATACCTTAAAAATGAAAATAAAATATAAAAATTTAAATGAGTTTATTACATTAAAATTTTAAATTAATAAGTAACAATTGTATATTAATGTGTTATCTTTATTAGTATCACGGATAGAAAAATTTATTTTTAATAATATGTTACCAAAGATACAGTATAAATTAATTTAACTTGAAAGAAAAAGCTTTCAAAATCAAACAGAACTTAGCTTCGAAAATATTAAAATAATTTTCTTTTATCGATATCTATTTTCAATTTTCATTTTTTTTAATGGCATCAATATAACTAGAATTTCAGAAGGCTGTATAAATTACTCCTGTTTATTCATTATTCACGATTTATATCATTAAAAGACCGTTCAATAAGTAGAGTGCATTTTTAAAACTTTGAATATTCATAAGCCCACTATTAGAAGCTATACACTTAAAATAATTTTTGTATAAGCCAATTGTCTGGTTGTTTTTTAGGCAGAATTATTTGGTTATTTAAAAAAGTGAAAATAGATTTCGATTTAAATTTTCTGAAGTTGTTTTTTTTTTCAAATAATATGATCATTTATATTCATTTGATCATTTTACGATTTTTGGTGCTTTTCAAGGCTTTAACCTTGCTTTTTATAATTGTAGGCCCTTTCTCTAGAATTACCTTTTTTCTATTTTTTCTCTTCAATTATCATTCAACAATTAAATACTTTCAAAAATCTTTTCGTTACTAAGTATGTTAGAAGATAGAAAAAGCATTCTCAAACTTTTTAGATTAGTTTATCAAAAATTTGGGAGTTTTATCAAAGAGCATAAATGAATAATTGAATTTTAATAATCCAATTAAATAATAATTATTATTATTTTATACAATGCCAACTAAAAAAACTTACTCTTTTTGAAAAATTGTTATATCGTTGAAGCTGAATATTTTGATTTTCTCAATATAAGTAGAAAGCATTTAACGACCAAATGATAAATATGACAACTTCAAATTGAGCGTTCCCGCATCCGACTAAAAATACTATACTCAACCGAATATTCACACATTCATAAAAATAAGTGCGTCTAGTTTTTTTGTAAATACCTTGAGACATAAAAATAAATAAATATATTGACTACTAAGTATTTCATGAGCGGAGTTGCAAGCCATTTTATTTCTTTTATGTTTTTTTAATGCAGCAGCAAATAGCTACTTACACATGTTAAATTGACTAATTTTACACTTTCAAATACCTTCTGTTTACTTCTCCAAATTCTTCAATTTTATTGATCCCTTGAAAGAGTTTGTGAGTACGTCAATAAGAAACACTGGTTTTCAGTGATTGTCTCAAAAGAAATTAAAAATAACGTTGAAAATCATTGAGTAAACATTTTTAAAAATGAAAAAATATTATTTATATACGTAGTTTATCACTTTTCAGCGTTTGTCCAGATCTGTTTCGATAAAGTTAATAAAAACGGATTATTTTTCGAGATCATCATGTTATTGGTAGTTTTTTCATTCGGTTTTGAAATGTCGGATGCTGTTTAAAATTTCATACGTTCACTGATCTTTTCTCTTATCCCACATCTATACCCATCAATCCTTCACGCTTCATTCTTTTTGTCGAAACGATCTTTCCATACCCTATCGGTTATCCATATAACTTTTCTGTAACTGTTATTTCCACCTCCCATTCATCCATTCTTTAATCTTATAGTCAATTATCGATCTACGCATCTGTCCATCTATTTCTACTTCTCTCCCTCCATTCCTTCATCTCTCTCCAGTGCCTTCTCTCTCTTCAATGGTGGCCTTGAAACTCTTCGGGGTTAATACCACTGTAATAATGTTTGTATAATCTTGTATTGCCGCCTTAATAAAAGTCTTGTTTGTGTTGTATTGTCTTTGTTATGCACGCACCTTTCACCATGGTTTATTTCCCAAGCTTATTTGCCATTTATTCATCGTTCTCTCCTTCATCAACCCCACTTCATAGAACCTCCCTTCTCGGCTAACCTTCAACTTTTCTATTGCGATTTCTATGCGATAAGTTAACCTTATTTATTACGTCCTATTCAAACAGCTTGCGTTGCTCTTGGGAAAAGTACCGAGGCCAAATTTATAGATTCTTGAAGCCAGTGAGCAAAGTCGCTTTGTGGAGACTTGGAAAACATATAAAAGATACAGAACTCTAACAAACAAAAAATTATTTTGAAATCTTGTGATTATTCTAGAAAAAAATTGGTTTATCTTTTCAAAAAATTCAATTCCGCTCGTTAAATAATCCAAAATACTTCACAACCTTCGAGAAATAAAAATCTAAGTTCGGTAGAAAAAAAAGAAGAAATTAAATCAAAGAAGTTTTTAATGCGAATTTTTCAAAAGGTAATAAAGTCATGTCAGAATTTATACTCACAATTAGTGCGTATAGCATGAAGACATCATTCATTCTTAAGCCATCGAGAATACGTCTTGTGTCTCTGGTTGCGCCTGTGTGAGCCGTGCTGATCTAATTTTTTATCAATTATTGTAAGGATAAAGTGAGATTAAGAAAGCTGCATAGTGGATATGGTACCGCGACACTCCGTATCTTGAACGATTATACTCGCTACGTTGAACATGTCCCGGGGCTCCGTGGAGGTGAAGATGGCGGATAGAGAAAAAAGAAAGAAAAAAAAGATCGGAAAAAAATGAAAAATAGTAAAGAGGAAAATGAAAAGAAAGAAATATATAAAAAAAAGTGGGAAAAAAAGAGCAAAAAAGGAAAAAACGAAAAAGGGAAAAAAACGAAAAAAAGGTAAAAAGATGGGAACATACAAGAGAGGAATAAAACGCTGTCATAACAGCTTATGCCACAAATGTTTTATGAGTAAAAATAGTTTCTGTCAACGATTCAATGCCGACTTATTAACACTAGTTCTTATGTAGAGCAACACAAACAGCATTAATTATAACGACCACCCAACCTATTCATCAGCACCAGCAGCGGTCTTCAAAACGTAATAATGATTGCACCTATTTCCCCTTCATAATTACGTCATTTATCACAGTCTTAAATGCTTGGTGACGTGAGGTTGAAGGATAGGCCACTTAGAACAATGCCCACACCATTGTTCTTGCGTCACAAAGAATCCTTACAAATGACTGTGATCATAGCACACGAGCTCTGTGCGTTCATGATCAATGACTGCATAATGTTCACTTGCTAGATGAGATGGAATCGCCAAATAAACACCAAACTGTTTTATTCTTGGAAATTATTTGAACAAACCGTCTAAAAAAGATAAATAATTTCTATGAATTCGTTTATGTAGGCGTGTGTGTATGCCTTGCGCTTGTACGCGTGTGTAGACACATGTTAAGGACGTGTTTTGGGCTATATAAATAAGGTGGCCGTGGTGTTTGTGCGGATTGCATGACTTATGGCTAATTTTTGCCCTGATTTGGGAGTCGTCAGTAGACAGACGTTGTAATGTATTCAATATTAACTTTCTGTACCCTTCAGTCGAGTCGGCATTAATAAGATTTCATCAGTCTTCTTGGATTACTCAAAAAAAAAAGATTCTACACGACACCTTAATTACGTTAAAGCCTCAAAAGAATTCTCATTTTATAAAAAGTCAAAACAAAAGAAGAAAGTTTCCGTATTATAAATTCGAAAGTAAAGTATCAGAGCACTTGAAATTGAGGGATATAAAAGCAATATATGAGGAATATTTTGGCGATTAATCATAATCAATTTTGATCGCTTTGGCTATTTGTCCTCATATCATAAAAGGCAGCGGTGTGGCCGCAGAATGACAGTGTTAGCACACTGAAGTTGCTTGTGTGAATCAGTGGTATGTTACCAACTGAGCCCTCGTCATGCCAATATCGACAAAATCACCTTATACGTTTTTGTCTAATAACAAGCTGATAGGTTTGTAAGTGGGAAGAGAGCTGGTCAGAGATTTGCTGCAAGCCGTGGCAAGTGCACCAATTTGAACAATCAAATAATTTTTCACTGGAGTGCTTATCTTCCTGTTTACTTACTCGATTTGATCCCAGTTTTCTTTCTTGACCTCTGCAACCACCCAGCTTCCACCATTCCACTCTTCCACCATTCCACTCTTCCACCATTCCACTCTTCCATCATTCCACTCTTCCACCTCCTTTTGAAGCTTATGGCTTACAAGGAAGAATGTACAAGAAACACCCTTGACGAACTCTGCACTCTTCGCCGAGGTACCGATCTGTGAGTCCTCCACTGCACACACCAACTTAAACAGGCCTACGTTACGCAACGCAATGAGGCACATTTTGTATCGATTTTTTGTGCCTTTAATTTTGTTTCGCAAATGAAAGATTGCCGTTCAACTTGAAGAATAATTGTTTCATCACACGCTACTCCCGAGTAATCTTCAAAATCACACATCGATGCTGGAACTTAATTGAAGACTCCACTCTTAAGCGACCAGACAAAAATGGAAAAAAAGTCACAGATAATTTTTTGAGATAGTTCTGGTAGATGAACTATCCAAAACGAAATATCTCTATTTTTGAAGGCAGAATATTTCAATGTCAATTTTTTTTTTAAAAAATAAAAACAAAGAAAATAATTTTAAAAAATAATAAAATAAATAATAATAATAATAATAATGATAATAATAATAAAAATAATAATGATAACAATAATAATAATAATAATAATAATAATAATAATAATAATAATAATAATAATAATAATAATAATAATAATAATAATAATAATAATAATAATAATAATAATAATAATAATAATAATAATAATAATAATAATAATAATAATAATAATAATAATAATAATATTAATAATAATAATAATAATAATAGTAATAAAAATAATAATAATAACAATAAATAAATAAATAAAATAAAAAAAAAAAAAAAAAAAAAAAAAAAAAATAATAATAATAATAATAATAATAATAATAATAATAATAATAATAATAATAATAATAATAATAATAATAATAATAATAATAATAATAATAATAATAATAATAATAATAATAATAATAATAATAATAATAATAATAATAATAATAATAATAATAATAATAATAATAATAATAATAATAATAATAATAAATAATAATAATAATAATAATAATAATAATAATAATAATAATAATAATAATAATAATAATAATAATAATAATAATATTATTATTATTATTATTATTATTATTATTATTATTATTATTATTATTATTATTATTATTATTATTATTATTATTATTATTATTATTATTATTATTATTATTATTATTATTATTATTATTATTATTATTATTATTATTATTATTATTATTATTATTATTTAAAAGTGTCTCAACAATGTTTTTATGAAAAATCTTTCAAACTAAAATATGATGAGTAGGGAATAAAATGAATGAAGGAATGAATGAAAGCAAAAGACCGCACCAATGATTGGCGCTGAAATGTGCCAACCTTTCTAAATTAACACGTTTCCTCGAACACTTAAAAACGTGAAAGATTGCTCGCGAGTCATAAATCATCAGAGGCACTTTGGTGGAAGGTTAATAATTGCAAGTCTGAAATGATAACTTATCTATTTTCAATCTCAAAGATTAAAGAAATGAAATTAAAATTTGATTTTTTTTTAAGATTATGAAAATATGACAAAATATATAAAACAGAACATGAAGTTATAACAGTTTTAACGTTGACAAAATGAACAAAAGATTCTATTAAAATTTTCAAAATTTTTCGGTTTAATAAATCTGAAAGTCTTGAAAAAGATTTTTCTTATGAATGTTAAATTGGCTGGTAAACAAGTGGGATGCCCCTATATAACCCATGGTTCTGAGTTATTTATAAAACTTAGCAAAAACTCTTATAATCTGAAAAGCTTTTAAGTTTTAAGAATCGTGTCTTTGTATTGTTCAATTAAAGTATTAAGTTTGAGAAACAATCCAAATTTAAGGATTATTCATTCCGTAACAAGTGTTTGTAAGTATATTTACTTAAGAATTTTTAAAGCAAATTTGTCACAATAAAAATGGTCTTTCCGATAAATCTCTAGTAAAATTAACACTTCGATTCCACTTGTGGAAAAGATATTTCGAGAAAACCTGGTTAGAAACGTAATGGGCTTAAAAACAAAAAAAGATAAAAGTTTTATAAGGTTTGTGTTTGTATTTGAGTGAATTTTCATATTCGAACAGGATTGAGGGTATGATAAAAGCGCAAAAAAGCTTAAAATTTGAAAAATTCCGACAAAAGCTCATTTAAATTCCATTCGGGGTGTGCGCCTTATCAAGTCAGTACACAATAAAACGAAGAGCCTTTTTCTTCACGTTTGCATCTTCGTTAATAAGTGTTTTTTTGAAAAATATTTCGGACAGGTTTTCGGTTTTTTATAATTTATTTGACATTTTACGATGGGGTAAATGTTCTATTGATTTGAAAGCTGTAATTTTAAAACCATAAACCTTCTTCAATGATCTGAAAATCAGACTGGTGAAGTTTGGTTTTTAAAAAAACAAAAACACTCGAATAATCAGTGTTTACCTATGAAGTCCAAACGTTGAACTTAATGCATTATTTACAGTCAAAGTCTCCAAAGACCAAAAAATTCTACAGAAAACCACTTCACCCCACGCATGCACACTGACCGTTAGAACGAACGTACCCATACAACAGCAGCACTCTTTGGTGACAGGCTACAAAAAACATTTGGGATGTGTGACTAAACGAACAATCCTTTTAATTAACGCTGCTGAAAGTTGATGGTTACTACAATTGCAGTCATCGGAGCGTGGAGATGATGGAGATGGTGAGTACTACAGAGGGTAAGGCTCGCGCTGCTAATAGTGCCTCTAATGGCCGCGAGTTTTGCAAGCCATGCTGGATCTACTACGAGTCTATCTAATTTTCTTTGTAGCTTCCACCAAAGAAGTCTTTTTTGAACTTTTATTATGTTTGGACTGCTAAAAACAAACTTTATTTTTATAAATACGGCTATAAAACTTGAAAGACGACCAACTAATGATGGGATCGTAACGATCGCTTTCCAAGATACTTTCGAAAAACTGCCTTTTATGGCTCGGCCGAATTGATTTTTGTGCGACTTGAAGCTGTTTTTGCGCCAAATTAGAAATATTAGTCCTTCATATTTTGTCATATTAAGTTTTTGGATGTCCAAATAGATTGCTTACGTGATGGATGGCTGCAACTCACCTCGTCGTATAAAGAAGTGCAGCATCGGTCATTACAGCTAATTATTTCTTTGTGATATTCAAAATTCTTAATTTTGTTGGAATGACATCAAAATGGGGTTTTAACAATTAAAATAATTTTTTTTAATACAACCGTCCCTGCTAATACTACCACTATATCCAGTATACACATTTTGCTGTATACATTGATAAGATCTTATTGTTATTTAGTTAATAATCATTTTTTTATAGATTTTTTTCATATTTCCGAAATATTTGAAAAAAACTGAAATATTTACGAAGTTTTTTTGAAATATTTGCGAACTATTTTTGACATATCTTCCTTTTCGGGAAATTTTAATTTATACCCGAAAACTTCTTTGACCTAAATTTAGTTTTAAAAATATTTTCTTTGACCTAATTTAGTTTTTAAAATATTTCCTTGATCGAAGAGTTTCTATATCGGCTTGTTGGGCAACATTTCACTTTAGAGATAAGGAAAATAAGTTAGCGAAAAATATTTCTTAACTTCGCCATTCGAGGAAATAATTCACATTTTTGTTTATCAAAAAAACCAAGTGCTAGATCGAGACAAAAGCAGAAGATAATTTTGTTACCCGCCCCATTGCATTTCAATAGACCCCCACAAACACAATTCGATGCAAATGCACCATCTCATTACTGACATTAAAAAAATCCATGCTTTAATAATCTTTAGTCCAAAAAATGTATTGTGCAATATTTTTCCTACAGAATTTTTTAAAATTAAAATTACCATGAAGTGCCTATAATTCAATTCATCGCTTCACAGGTGGACGAACCGCCCTTGATGGCACTAGGCATAAACTTGCATGAGAGGTTTTTCAAAATTAACAACGAGTTATGTGCCAAGAAAACCATTATCTTCAAACCATTCACTCAAAAAACACTTTTCTGGCCTTGTCTACTTTTGTCATTCGGACATCCTCTGCATAAGAGTTAATATTTTTTTATTACAATCCAAAAGTTATTTCTCGTATCCTTTTTATAAGTCGACCAATCGAATTTATTTATTTTTCATTGCTTCATTATTGTATCATTCTCTGTCTATTTCGTCGCTCCCAAACGCTTTCATGAAGCTCATTTCTACTTTGAGCTCACATAGGCGATGTACTTTTGCCAGAAACTTCTGGGAATTGTTACGTTCGAAGTTAGTCGCCATTTTCAACCTCATTTGCATGGCATTAAGAAGTTAAAAAGTGTTTAGAAGCGTTTTTCCAGAAATCAGAGTATAAATCAGATTTTAAATATGAGTATAAATCAGATTTTAAATCAATGTTTAAATCCGCCAAAATCGAAAAAAACATCAAAATCTTTTTACAAAACTCCCTTTGTCTTATTCAGACCATTTTCAGCTTTATTAGTTTTTTTTCCATTTTAGTCGTTCATCAGTTTAGGTAGGGTGGTAAAATATTACAAGTCAATTCTTCCACACCTCATGCCACTCCGACTACTCCACTGCAGCACCTCGCAACGAGAAAGGTCCGTGGAGGAGCGTTGAAGAAGAGTGGTCACTTAGAAAGAAGACATTAATTACAATTTATGAAACACCTTTAATATAACCCAACCATCCAGACGCAGTTTATTAGCGCATTAGCTTTTTAGTGTCATTTAGCAACGCGCAAGCGCCTTTAAGCGCTTCGGAAGCTGAATTAGTGCTTTGCATGGGCTTATAAAGACCCTCAGTGCTTCAATTAATTTAAAACGCCCCATCAATCGGTTTTTTGAGAGAACTCTTTCGCACTGGAGGATTCAGACGAGAGGTCTCGTGTACCTAAGGTTCACAACCACTTGGGCATAAAGAGTTGGAGTATCAATGAATGGACATTTTTTGGGAGGTCTTTAGGGTTTATGACTACAAAGGCTCACTATAGAAAATAAATTTCGGAGCACCATCATTTTTGAAAAAAGTTCTTTGATAATTTTAATACTATAAAAAGGTTTTTACGAACTAATATTATTTACAGAAGCCATTCTATGGATTTTACTCATGTATAAATTAGTGGTCTTTCTATAGTGCCTTTCTTGGGAACATTTTTATTTTTCACAGTGCTAGAAGGTTTTCGAATAGTTTTTGAGAGTTCCAAAACATTTTTCTTCTATTTTTTATAACTTTTTATGTTTTTTGATAAGGAGTTCAGGATATTTTCACTATAATTGCTATAATATCTAGTAAAAAAGGTGAAGCCGGTTGAAATATTTTAAATTATAGACCGTTCAAGATTTTTTGAAATAATTTTCGCCAGTATTTAATATTCAAGTTAGACAACTCAGAACTTTTTAAACACTCTTTAAAAAATATAGCGAACATAAAGAATTATTTTTATAACCTTTTAAACAATTCAGAGCCCTCTGAAGACTTGATGGCTTTAAAAAGCTACACTCATAATGCTGCAGTTTTATGCAAGTGAGCAATTGAGGTGCTGAGCCATTATCACGTGTTGTTTTATGGGTCTCCGAACATCACACCACAGACGGGCCCTAGCGCCGAAGCAATGTACGGGTTGGTTGCGAGCACATTTTGGCAGGTTTATTTAAAATTCAAGTTTTTACTTTCAACTAAAACAAATCGAGCCATTTAAACGTCGTTTTTTTAATGTGTTTTCTTATTTGAATGCCAAAACGTTAAAAGAAGTGGTGAATGAAGTTTGAATCAGAGGTTTTCTCAATTCATTAAATAACCGGCTAAGCTGATTTTCTATCATTCTTAGTCCACGCGATAATCACAAGCTGGTTCAACTTAGTGAGACTGAGAATAAAAAAAAGCCTTCTCAATCCGAACACTGGCGGTAGTGGGATTAAAAATAGTTTATTGTAGTTTATGGCAAAGTTGATGTGAAGTGAAGGGTGGAAGTAGGGAAACGCACTTTGAGTAAAACAAATGGATGTCTTGACTACTGGATGGAGGGAGAGGTCGCATGGAGGAACTCGCAACGGATGAGGTGTGGGGGAGAATAATAAATAGACATGAGAAATAAAGTTTAAGAAAGGTATTGTGGAACAGAAAACTACCGGTTAAAGTTTCATGACTGTGTGTCTTTTTATTTAGCAAATGTCATTAATACATTCTTGTACTGATACTTGTAGCAATGTACTGATAGAAGTGACAATGTTCTGATAAGGCAAGCGATGTACTGATAAAAGTAACAACGTAGTGACAACACTAGCAATCTAGTGAGGATAGTGGAAATTAAGTGAAAAAAGTATGAATGTAGTTGATCACTAGTCATGGCAGCAGTACTGGTAGTTGTACTAGTACTTGTACTAGTGGTAATGCCGGTGGGGGTAGTAGCAGTAGTACTGGATGGGGTAGTAGTGATAGGAGCGATGTCTGTGGAGTGCTTCTTTTTATTTTTCACGGCCCTAATGTGACGTGGATAAATTGTCAAGCACTTGGAAAGTTGCAGTTTAATAACCACGTCACGTGAGAAGGCTCAGACTGGAAGGTTACTGGGACTACAGTGGTGTGTCAGCAAAGATACTCATGGCAAAGCTACAGAATTTAAAGCAAGAGTAGGAAGTGGTGGAAATGTTGAGTAAATCCCGGTGGAGTTTCAGCTTAAGTTTATTTTTCGTTCTACGTTGTAGAAGAAGTTATGGACACTGAGAATGAGAGCTTCTGATCGATGGCTTCTGTTGAATGTATTGTGGTTGGAGGATCTTTGAAACTCAAATGAGGTCTCCATCAAGCCGTATTATGGGTTCTTGAAAACCTTAAAATTCTAGAAAAGTCTCTAGAATTTAAAATAAATTGTTATGTAGTAGGTGCTACAAAGGATGCCTCCCATGAATATTAATACATCTAGACTCCTTCATTTCTTCACATAAATGGATGGAAGTGAAAGATGAACACTGCGGATTTATGGTACGACTTCGACTTAATCATTGGGAAGAAGATACTGTTAAAATTGATAATACGAAGCTTCGCGCTAGAGTGAACGGCGGGATGATTAATTTCTGCGTATCGATCGATCTTTCACTGGTCGATTTATGCCAAGCGAGATTGTGAACGATTGCTCACTTCATGTCGTTGTTTGTTGAGTCTTTGATGTTGTTTAAGATGACTACGAAAAATTTGATGGTTGAACCGATTGGTTAGACTCAGTGGTTGTTTGAATTTGGTGGAGAACTGAAGAAGGATTGGTTAGTTTATTGAGAGAAAGTTCCAAGAACAAGAACAACGTCTCTGTGTCCAAAGGATATTTGTTCAGTTAATGAAAATTGATTGTATGATCGAATTTAGAAGTTAGCTCGATTGAGTGAACTTTTAAAAAATGATTTATCGGCTCATTTATTAATTTATTGCGTTTACATGATTTATGAATCAAATTTATTCGGCAATAAAAGTTGTATGATTTATTTATTGAAGTTTCAACTTTGATTTAATAAATGAAGTTTCTATTGAATCTTTATGATGGAACGATCGAAGCTTCATCGTGTGATTGGATGTTGAGAGTGGATTGATGCTTGTTGCAGGTCACATCGATCATGCGACATTGCTAAATTGTCCGCAGAGCTGTAGGGTCCTATTCAAAAGACATCGGTCATCTGATGCATCGTCAATGGAGCCTCTGAATTCAACGGTAGCTTGTCCAATAACTGCCCCTTGTGTTGTATGGCCTTGTGTAGAGAAAGAAGTTTCAAGAATGTTTTCTTGGTGAATGAAATTTAAAAATGCATTTATTAATTAACATGGCGTGTTTAATCGAAAACAAAAAAAGCAGAGTTGCTGGATAAGCTTTTAATAACATGCCCTGTTTAATTATGTTTCTTGTTCGATGCTGAGACATCTCTGACACATCGGAAGCTCCCACAAGCAAACACCTTTCCTGAAGCCTTTAGATGCACAATGGTCTTCAAAGAAGCAAAAGTCTATGTGGTTGTGAAAATTGAGCAGAAAAGAATGATAAATTTAATTTAATTTATCACGGGGAGTGTAGGTGAATAGCTATCACCTCGTAATGAGGCACCACCGTTTAGTAACACACGAGTGGGTGTCTTCATTTTTTGGCGAGATTGATAAAAGTGTTTTGAATAATGCATGGCTTTTGAAATTGCTAAAGGAATATTTTGAATTTTTGTGAAAGTTTTTGTGCTTGTTGGAATAATATTGTTGAACCATTTTGTTTGTCCATTTCATTTGTTGGCTTGCTAGTTTGTATTTAGCGACTTCTGTCGAGCATGGGCTGAAGCGTGTAGCAATTAACGAGTTGTATAAGTGTACTTTTTATTGACATTGATATACAAAGATGTTCCCTGGAACTTTGCATGAGGAGAAGTGATCGCTGAGTGTGGAAGTTATGTGTCGTCGTAATGGATAAGAATGAAGACCTTTTCTTGTGTCTTTAGGGGCCTGGTCACTGTAAAGTGTTGAGTGCGGTACCTTTTTGTTGATTATGCAGAAGTCGATGAAGGAAGTATTGGAAAATTTAACCAAAAGCTTGATTCTTACGTAGAGTTAATTTTTGATAAATTTTAGAAGGTGTTCTCATGTGAACATCCTAATACCTCGAAACTAGACTTCGAAGTTGGTATGGAATACATATTTCCTTTTTGGAAACCAAAAAAAAAGCGTTGAAATGGTCGAGCTTGATTGAAATGTATGAAGAACGATGATTTTTACGAACAATGAAATAATGTTTATTGTTGTATCACTGAAACTTTGTTTGTTGAGCGTATATATTTCCACATAAACGAAATGAGCAGAGGATAATGGAGATACCTTAAGTTTTTAATGTAGTTGTAAAACCAATCGAAGACAGTCGTTTTATGGAATACAGATGCTCGAGAATGTCTTTATCTTACGACTCAAAACTCCTTTCGCAGATAAAAATAATCATAGTGAAATTTCGGGAATCTTTGAAGGGTTTTTGAAGACATGAATGAAAGCTTATTTGAGAGATAAGAGGGATCTGTGTTAAAAAACTTTTGTTGTTTTGTTGAATAGTTTAAAAAATTTTTGAATTATTCCAAAGGTTTTATTTTAATTTTGTTAGTAATTTGAATTAATTTAGCACAAAAAATCTTTAAATTTGTTTGAAAAATTATTATTTAATGCAAAAATTGGTAAGCTACTGCTTTAAAATTTGAAAAAGTTAACTTAAAACGCCAATCTTTGAAGCATATGAAGGTATTGGTTAGTTGAAGTTCCATCTTCCTATCTTCCAAATTGCCATATTGTGTAGTCTTTTCATCTTTTCTTTTTCATTTATTATTTTCCTGTTTTAGTGAGATTTAAAGAAAATAAAAATTTTCATTACAAGTCTTGCCCCAACTTTGATTTTTCTTATTTTCAGTTTCTTGAATTTAAGCGTAGTAAAAATGCATGCTGAAAATATCTATTTTGTAGACAAATTACTGAAAAAATTCAAAATCACCAGCATGAATCCTTATTGCATTCAAGCGGCGTGACCACTCTTTCAATTAGTTAGGAGTACTAATGTACACTGAAACCACTCATTGTTTTTACTCGCACAAAGTTTTTCAGCCAATGCAACAAAGCATCAAATTGAAAGCACTACGACACGCCAATCTCCACTCGAACGAGTCTCCTAGTGAAACACCTGACTTGAAATAATTGGCAACACTTCAAACTCCTCCATTCGGAGCTCCATTTGAAGTTCCCTTAGACCTTCCAACGGAGGTTTTGTCTTCATTAACTTGAGTTTGTGTTTTCTTTTCAAAGAATTGAATTTTTTTGATTATTTTACCGAGTGAAATCTTGAAAAATGTTGAAAATGTTTAAATATGGAAGCAATTGTCTATATAAAAACCTATAGTTTGATGAATGAGTTGTTAAAAGTTTCTCTAGATTAGTTAAAACTTTAAACTAAAAACCCACTAATTTTGAGTTTATTTGAATGCAATTACCTCGTCTGAATAAGTGTTTCATTGAATGTAGTGAGATGGAGGGTGCTAGAAAAGAAGGACTAATTTTCCCTATTCATGCGGCTTCTACTTCCCGCCTGTCACCCCATCAATCAGGCCACGAGCAGTCATCAATTTGTTGTGTCAAATAATTTTGTGGCTTTTTCGAGTGGCAAAGTGAGCTTCGAATTAATTTTCGAGTGCTTTCGATTTAATTGCCGGGCCCTTTAGAAGTAAATGACCGCGCTAACTGGACTTGAATTAGAATAGAATAATTGGATTCGACGCGTTGTGCTTTTATACCTGTGAATCTGAATGCAGAAGCTACTGTCGCCTCTCCAGAAGGGTTTCAAATGTCGCGTGATGAAACGTTTGTAGTTTTGTTAGACTTGTTTTATTCTACTTTTAAAAAGTTTTTTTAATTTTTTCAAAGTTTTTTTAGATTTTTTTAATTTTAATTTTTTTAGTTTTTTTAAAATTTTTTTAGCTTTGCCTCGCTGATGAAGTACCCCAACAAAGTTTTCCGATAATAAGATTTAATGGGAAATAATATTTTCCGTTCTATTTTATTGAAAAAATAATTTCTTTTTCTCAGAATTGAAAACTTTCTATCGAAAGATTCTTTTTTGAATTTAAATTTTATCAATCTCGTTCGTACGCTTTGAAAAAAATTTACATTTGAAAGTTTGTCTCTGGGTTTCTAGCATGTACTTCAACGCCATTTTAATAAATTCGCACCTTCACTCAATTTTCTTCATTTTTTTGGTATCTATGACGACTTAATATTTTTTCTATTTTTGGGATAAATCAAATACAAAAACAGTTTTTATTTTTCAATATAATGGTTGCATACTTGAGTCTGATTTTTCATCTTTTTACCATAAAAAAATGTTAATCATAAATTTTCAGCACACCCACAAGATCAGTTTTTCTACCTTTTTTTCCACCCATTTTTCATCAATCAATCCTTCCCTCCATCCATCATCTCTTCTTTCCATCCATTACCACAAGGTCCCACACAATACTTCAAAATTATAACCAAAAAATCCCTCAATTTTAATTTTTTCGAGCTCATACATTCAAAAACTATCTTCACTTGTGACTCCAAAACTGTCAAATGTTTGAGTCAATTTTTACTTTATTTAACATCAGTAATAGCTTCAATCGACCACACTCAAAAAAATTGTCATTTTTCTTTTTTCACTTCACCGAGTTGATTATTCAAACCGTGACACAATTTCTTTTACTTTTTTGAAATTTTTGAAAGGTTTTTCAAACGAACTTTTAAATTTCAAATACAGCATTGTATTCAAGAATGAAAGTCTAACAACAAACACCGTACAGAAATATCATTGATTTTTAAAGAATATTATTAGCGTCGTTTCACCGGCAGCAAAGAGCAGTTTTCGAAAAAAAAAATATATATTACCCAAACACTCACTACACCAAAGAGCAAACCCGATAGTATTGATGAAAGAAATCGGACATAAAAAGGGTATGATAAGAAGAAAAAGAATAATCTGTAAAGCACTTCTGTCTACATCACACATCGCAACGTTTTGCATTTCAAGATAAACATTTGACAGAATATATTAGAAGTGTTTTGTTCAGTTTTCCAAGAATTTTCAATTTGTAGATTTTGAAATTAATCTTTTTGAAGTTTTTATAAGTTTTTTTCACTTCTTTTTCGACTGTTCTTTATAGTGAGAAATCTTTTTTTTAAACCCGATGTTTTTATACTTTTTGAAAAAATCTTATTCAGGGATTTTTCGATTATTTTATTTTTCATTTTTTAATAAAATTTACTTTCAACCGAAAAGTTATCGACTCACTTTCAATCGTATCTTTCTCATGATTTGGAACGATTATTATGAACAAAATTTGCTTTCTTGATGAGATTAATTAAAAATATTCATTTAATTTCATTTTTTTGATACCTTTTGCTTGAAGAAAAATTTTGTTAAAAATTTTGAGCAATCAAAAAACACGACAACGGATGCGCCTTTCAATGCTAAGTCATAAAAACAAAACAAAATTCAAATTTAAATTCAAAATTTTCAAAATAATTAATGAGATTTCTTTGTTTCAAATCAATGAACTTTTTATTCTTTTTGATTCAGTCCAAAGCTGCGAGCTTTGGGGTTTGTGGGAGGGAGATTGTATGAAGAGAATGAATAATGTCGTTCAACAAACCAAGCTTATTTGTTTGTGTGAGATTTATGATTTTTGCTGAGACATAAGATTTGGAAGAATTAATTCGCTTTTGTTCGACACCAGATGGCGAAAATCTATGATGTGAAGATGGAAAGTCCCGCCAAGCAATGCGAACAGAGCTGATGTACTAGACAACATGACAAAAAAATACTGAAATGCGACAAAAAAAAAGCAGAAAAGAGATAAATAGACAACTCCAACAAATAAGTATTTGAAAGAATGAAAGATTTGCGCCATTAATCTGAAAACGCCCACATACAAAATGCATGATGACAATAAACAGCGGCATATAAAAGATCATGAAGGACTTGGACAAGAACGCACAAGTTCTGATGTAAGTAGCCATTTGCCAAGACATGAAAGTCAATCTGTTTTGTGCGATAAACGTGACATTGTTTTGAAGTCACAACAAAGCCCATGCCAAGAATTACCTTTTAATTAAAGCCACAAACAAACTAAAAGGACAATATTGCTAATCTTATACTTCGGAAGAAGCATTTCGGCCATCGTTTCAGAGGGAAATGAGAGTATGGAAAGGCTGGGCGTTTTAAATTCATCTTTGTATGTGTTTTCAAATCCATGTACGTGTTTTTAGAATACATAAAGACAATTGTTTGGAAGTGTGTGTCATGGACGTGTGTTTCAATACCTTAGTAAGGAGGTGGTTTATAAGGCGAATCGTATCGAATAATTTTTTGTGGTTCTCATATCGGTCGTAAATTTCTGAAGAAAAGAATAAATTCAAACGGAATCTAGATTAAGACTTCTCAACTATTTGATTTTACCGATTTTTGACTGCGTGGTTGTAAACTCACATTTCTAGACACAAAAGATCTTCTGGAGCAAATAATTAAAAAAATGTCTTATATATGGTCCCAATGGATGCATGAAATTACAAAAAAGTTCTCAATCTTGCAACCAGAAAATGATGAATGGCAGATTGTATCAAGTTTTGAAATTTAAAATTTTCAAAATTTTTAAAAGTGGTTTTCAAATATGCCTTTCAAGAAGTGTACGTTTGCTACAAAGCAATGGAACATATTTATTATTTTGTTTTTAGCTTCAGGAGTAGCCACTTGATGGGGCGTTCCCTTGGACGGGAGTGGCGGTAGTGGGGCAGCAATGCGAATCTATTGAAAACATCAAGTGGTGGGCCCATCGAGGCATCAAGAGGTAATTAGAGCGATGCAGAAATGAATGAATGGCGTTGTAAAGAAGGATCAAAGGAGCATAATGTATGGGCGGATGAGTGGCCAACTCATAAAGCATCATCTCTGCCTGAGTACAAGCTGCTGCAAACCGCTTCATCCCCATTTGATGTTCATTCACCCATTATTCACTCACCCATTCATTCCCCCCCCCCCATTCATTCCCCCACCCATTCATTTCCCCCCCCCCCCCCATTCATTCTTCCCACCCATCCATCCTTCCCACCCATTCATCCTTCCAACCCATCCATTCGCATACCTATCCAATCCTTCATTCATCCCCTTATCTGTCCATCCATTATTCATTCATCCACTTATCTATCCATTCATTATTCATTTATCCACTTTTTCTACCAATCATCCGTTTACTTTTTGGCAATATTTTACTATGCTTTCATTGTATATTGCACGTTCATCTTCTGTCAGTTATCCACGTCAACTGTCAATAAAATTGTTGATTTTCACCTTTCAAACACAAAATGCTTTTTGTTTCAGTGGTTGAAACATTGAGTAATTTATGACATGGAGAACGAAGATTTCCGAAACTATTAACTATTATAAGCATTGGAACGACTTAATAGGCTTTTACTCATCTATTTGAAGCTTGTTTGACATTTTTTATTCATTCATAAGCCAAGAATCTTCTCATTTTTTTGAAAAAATATTTTTTGAAAATTAATTTATCTTATTTAAAAGCTTTTCTCATCATTAATGTACGATTTCGAACGTGATTCTCGTCATAAGCTGCTTTCGGAATGGGCTCTTGAACTTGTTTTATATTGTGGCAATGAAAAAGCATAATATTAATAATTAAAAAAAGATTAATACTAAAAAAACAAATATACGTATTAAAAAAACTAAATATTTTGCGGATTCTTTAAATTTGTGAACGGGGTTTTTGAAAAATGCATGAGAAAAGATTATCCGAAAAACTCACAAATGCCTATTTTATGTCTTTTTTCACTCACATTAAAAAAATAAAAATGTTTCAAAAGCTATTTTGATTGACCAAAATTTGAATATGGATGAATTTCGACAAGACGAATAAAAATAAAATAGAGAAGCAGTTCCAAGATACTTCAAAAAAAAAAGAAAAAAATTTGCGTAAAAACAATGCCAAAAGATGGTGTGAAAGATACGCAAATGATGAAGAAAGTAAAATTGTGAGAAAATGGACGAAACATAGAAAGTTATTAGCATATGTGGCAATATGAATTTAAGGCTCAGTGGACGCTTGTATTACGCTGGAGAAGGCTACTACATTGAAAAGTTTCTTCAAAATCAGTGAAGACTTCTCGAAGACTTTTGAGACTTCAAAGCGGCCAAGCGAATCACCGGACTTAGCGTTTTAATAAGAAAATTAATAAGACGGATTAATTCTTTCGCGAAGACACGCGTTTGAATTGTGGAAATTAATTTCTGGCATTATAATGACTGGCTGCCATGCTTCAGCGTCTGCCGAACGCTGCCAAGTCAATAAATATGAACCTTTTTTTCAAAATAAATAATTATAAAATTTTATTTCATTCAATTTGGTTTAAAAATTATTTTTTATTAGGGAACTTTATTTTTAGAAAAAGTTGCGGTACTTTTATTCCACTTGATCAAGTTAATAATTAATTGATAGCCGGTTTTTGATCTCTTGCAACACACAACTGACACTTCTTATGACATTCAGTTATTGTTGAATTCAGTTTTCTTCCTTTCATTTTGATTGTTTACCATGTTCTGTACCATTTCCAGCGTTTGTCTGGATTTGCTTTAATAAAGACTATAAAAAAATGACTATTCTACTGATATCGTTTTTTGTTGGGCGGATAACTGTAGTTGTGTAAGGTTTTTATCTCTAGGTCATCGGTTCAAATCCGATTCACGGGCTTATGCATTTTTGACACATCATGTATTTTTATATGAAAACAAATAGTTATTTAAAATAACCTTTATGTAATTGCCCTGGAAATGTCATTATTTCAAAATTATATTTGAATATTGTATGACATTATGACTCATTTATTCATTGTTAAATAATAATTTTTTATTTTCAAAAAAATATTCACAATCTGACTTGAAATGAAAATATTTTCTGAAATTTTTTTCAACAACGCTCTGAAGCAACAGAAATTTCTAGTGTTTTATACATTGAGTAGAAGTCAGCCATTTATCAAAACGCGCTAAAAAATGATCAAAAAATCACATTAATCATTATATTGACCCGTCACAAAGAAGCAGTAATACTTGTTCTGCCACAAAACAATGGGTGTTCACGTATGATATGACACAAAAGAATTTAGCTAAAAATATAATTTATATAATATTGTCTAATCTAATCCAATCCAATCTTATCTAATCTAATCAAAACTTTTCTAATAGCTTCTAACCCAGTTCTATCTAATTTGAGCTTTTTTATCCGATCTGATCTCATAGGATTGGATTTTATCTAATCTTTTCGAGAAAATTATAATAAAATCATTTTTGTAGCGCAAATGACGTATTGTTCAGATGCACTTTTCAAAAACTTGATCAATTGAAATACTTATTAAAATTCCGTTTGCAGAGCCTTCTAGAACTTTGAACCTCCACTCAAGAGCTTAAGAATGTTTGATGGGTTGATTGTCTTTTCGTGTCAACCCATCAAACAAATCACGCCACCTGAAATGAAATCTAAAAAATTTGCCGGTGAACGTGAGAAAAACAGCAAAGCAAGCGAGACAGCCAACATCAGCAGCTGCAACGACAGCAAAAATAACAACGACAACAACAACAACAACAACAACAACAACAACAACAACAACAACAACAACAACAACAACAACAACAACAACAACAAAAATAATAATAACAACAACAACAACAACAAAAACAACAACAACAACAACAACAATAACAACAACAACAGCAATAATAACAACAACAACAACAACAACAACAAAAACAACAACAACAATAACAACAACAACGCCTCCACATCTTTTTTTCTCAACAACCTTTCCAGGCTATTCTTCACCAAATACTTCTCGAAAAGCAAAAGGGTCCCAATAAGCGAACCCGAGTTCTTTAAGATTTGCCCACTCGGCACCAATCACATTACTTCTACTTTTACACCGGAAGTTGCTCCATTATTACGTCATCAAAATGCTTTCGAGGAGGCTGATGTAAATAAAAACTTTCATTGCGACGCTTTAACGGCAAATAACAATAATGGATTCGTCACATACAGGGGCGAAAAAATAAAAGGGCTCGGTAGCACTAATGAAAGCTGCAAGCCACCAACCACCTCCTGTTTATGCAACAGGCCAACAAAACAACAACACTTTTCATCTCCATCTCCCCTCACCTTCAACTTGGTCAGTCCTCGCCAATTCGTTGCCAACTTTTCCTCCTCTTCTTCACCCTCTCCTCGCTTCAAAAGACGCCAACATCAATTCAAAAGCGTTCAGACATCCTCTTCAATTCCTAATATATCTACTATTTCTGTTTTTAACACATTTGGTCCTAAACTTCCATACGAACCATTCGGCACTCTGGTGCAAACGGCCCAACCTCAAGATTGCATAAAAAAGGCCAATGTTCTTGAAGGTTGCGCTGGACTCTTTGAAGCGGGAAAGAGGGGAATAAATTCGGAGTTGAGTTCAAGAAAATCAAGCTCAACAACGCATAAACGCAATGTACTTGATAGGCTACAAGAGTTCAAAAACAAAATGAAAAAAAGAGGCTGGAAAAAAGAAAGGAAAAAACATCAAAAGGACCATTGGCTGGGAGGCTGGGAGGGAGAGGCGAACGATGCTCCAACAATTAATGTTCCTTTATCTTTTAATCCGCCGCAGTCGCATCGTCCACCTCTTCTCTCCAATCATTACTGCTCCATCCCTCAAACCCTCTCTCCCACACCACCTCCAACTCTTTCTCCAAACTTCTCTCTTCTGCATCTTCCCGTTTCACCCTCTTTTCGTCATCGCCACCATTTTCGCCATTCACTCACCAATACTTCATCTCTTCTTTCTCATCACCACACTTTCAACCACCATTCTCCTTCTTCAAGCCACAACCATTCTCATCAGCCACCAACTATTTTATCAACCTCCTTCAAACGACCACCAAGTTTCACCCACAAAATTAAAAACAAAGCGCCAGCTTCGAAAGCTGCCATCCGTCCTTGCAACCTCCGCCGGTCCACTTGGAGCTTGACTTGCGCGCTAGATAAAGTCCGCACCGGAGCTGAAGGCCATCAGGGAGACCTTGATTCATTAGAAGCACTCTGTGAGCTCGCAACTCGCCCGCATCAAAATGAAAATTTATATGGCAACAACACCGCCATGAGTGATAAAAAGAACCACTTCAAACATAAGGGCCCCCGCTTATGCGCCTTTCATCGTAACAAAAGTACCGCCGAGGAGATGGCTAATAAAACATTTGAAGAACCTCAATTCAACAATCGATTTAAATTCGAGGTCAAATCTAACAAAAAAAAATCGAAAAGAAAAATGGTTCTTTTTGAAGGGAATTTTTTACAAAACAAACCTAAGTGTAACATAAATTTTGAAATAAATTTCAAAAAATTCACCAAAAAATACACGACTCAACTCGGCCGAAAAGAAGAAAAAGAGAAAAATTGGCGAAATATGAAGGTCGTTTCGAATGATGACTCGGAAAACAAATATTTAAGGAATAAAAATAATAAAATCAAAGAACTAAAAAAATACAATAAGAATAAGAAGATTGAGGAAATTGAGGAAACGCTTATTCCGGACATTAAAAGAAATAATTCGGATCTTTGCACCTTCGTTGAATGCAAACACTCAAATAAAAATATAAATAATAAAATTAATAATAACAATGAAAATAAAAAAATTGATAATAACAAAAATAAAAACATTGATAATAATATTAGTAAAGGCAACAATCATAATAATAAAAATAAAACTCTCAACACCGATAATGATAACAACAAATCGAAAATGAATGATAAGAATATGAAAGGTGATAATGGTGAGAAATGGTTGAAGAACAATGAGAACAAGGAGGGTGAGGACAACAGCGACTTAAGTAGGTCTGATAAGGATTCCAAAACATACACCAACTCGAAGTACAAGGAAGGCCCAACCGAAATAATTGCCAACAACGCAGGGAAGAATAATTCAAAAAACGAAATGAATAATAATAATAATAATAATAATAATAATAATAATAATAATAATAATAATAATAATAATAATAATAATAATAATAATAATAATAATAATAATAATAATAATAATAATAATAATAATAATAATAATAATAATAATAATAATAATAATAATAATAATAATAATAATAATAATAATAATAATAATAATAATAATAATAATAATAATAATAATAATAATAATAATAATAATAATAATAATAATAATAATAATAATAATAATAATATTAATATTAATATAAATAATAATAAAAATAAAAATAATAATAATAATAATAATAATAATATAAATAATAATAATAATAATAATAATAATAATAATAATAATAATAATAATAATAATAATAATAATAATAATAATAATAATAATAATAATAATAATAATAATAATAATAATAATAATAATAATAATAATAATAATAATAATAATAATAATAATAATAATAATAATAATAATAATAATAATAATAATAACAATAATAATAATAATAATAATAATAATAATAATAATAATAATAATAATAATAATAATAATAATAATAATAATAATAATAATAATAATAATAATAATAATAATAATAATAATAATAATAACAATAATAACACGAATAAAAATAGTTTTGAAAATAATAATACAAATAAAAATTCAAATAGAAATTTAAATAGCGGTATAAATGATAGTAAAAATAAAAAAAAAGAAAATAAAAACAATAGGGATAACAACAATGAAAATAAAAATTATAATAGTAATAATAACTATAACAACAACAACAACAACAACAATAATAATAATAACAATAACAAAAATCACCCGAAAAACACTTTCCAGAACTTGTACTCTCGCGTCAGCAGGAAGACTTGTGTTGGTGGAAAGGGTGTATGGAACAGAGATGGAAAAATTATGCAAACCACTGACAATCCGTTGAATAATTTAGCCATCGATAATACGGGCACAACTAAAAACGAAGTAATCTTTTCTAACAGAATCACTTCCTTTTGCAATTATACCCCCACCCCTTCTGCCTCTTCCGGTGAGATCTTTGTGTGCTCTGACAGCGTAAATGTTTCCAGTGACACTTCTTCTGAGCCTCCCATGACTTTTAACTCCGTTCACGCTTGTACCCCTGTCTTTAATCCCGCGAAAATAAACACCACAGGAATTTCTACCACGGTTACTACTACAACAGCAGCAACATCAACAATATCAGCAACAACAGCATCAACAACAGCAGCAACAGCAGCCGCAACAACAACAGAAATAACAGCAGCAACAACATCAACAAAACTATCAACAACAATAACAGCAGCAACAGCAACAATAAGTCATTGCGACCAAAACTACATTAACGACTGTTTTAATGGTGTTTGCTTGCATATAAGAGACACCTTAGCAATTATTGATGGTCGCTCGAATCGCCATGGCATACAAACAAAACGCCAAGAAGGTGGAATTGTGGGTTCCGTCGAAGCACAACACAAACAACAATGGAAGCGAATGTATGCAGATTTTTCAGCAGAAGGAGCTTCAAGATATGATATTGATGGTCTTGCCAGTGGAGGAGATGGAATATGTAATGCCTCTGCAAGCTCAGACGCGCGGATTATTTATTCTGTCGCTCTTTCAGGACATAATGAAAGCTCCACCGTGCAGCAACAACACACAACCTTCAGTAAAGAAGCGTCTCTAATGTCGAATATATGTTTTGAAAATATGTACTCCTGCGCCGTCAATAAGAAGGCCATTAATAGTGAGAGTAACGTAGAAAGCATAAACGAGACATGTAAAAACAATAACCATAACAAAGACAATAACAAAAACAATAACAAAAACAATACTAATGATCAATTTGATAAAAACAATAATAACAAGACCCGAAAAAGTTACAATGATGATGATGCTAATGATGAAGATGACGACGATGTTGATGACGGTGATAATGATGGTGTTAATGATTATCATAACGATGATGATGATGGCATAGACAGCAACAACAAAGTTCCTTTTGAAAAGCTGTTCTCGGATGTTCTACTGAATGATGCAGGAACTCATAATCGAATGTTGAGTCGTAATGAAGGTGATAAGGACGTTTCAAAACAAACAAGCATTGAGGACAACATGGAGAAAATCTACACCGAAATTGATAAAACTAACACTTCCAAGGCCACTAAAACTAATGCTTGCAATAGCACAAGAACTTACACTAACACCGATATATACAGCCATAGCTTTTTAAACAGAACAAAAAACAACGAAACAAAGAAGGAAAAGCTCACAGATGACAGGTCTAATGGAAAGGACCAGAACGCAAACGACTCGAGCTCCATACACCATACTGGGGTTGGTTCAATGGCCATTGAAAGTCTCAATGAAGAAGGGTTAGGAGCTGCCAGCGTCTATAACGACATTGCTAGCAACCTTAAAAGCAATACAGAAGCAAGCGATCTGCACATATACTCTACCTTGCATGCAAACGACCACGGTCACAAATATATCAACATCGTGAGAAAGGATCGGACTGAAAATTACGATGACTTTGGCGATATACTTCACCACCACTCTACTGAAACGACCTACCACCACTCCACTGGAACAATCCACCACGACTCCACTGGAACAACCCACCACGACTCCACTGGAACAACCCACCACGACTCCACTGGAACAACCCACCACGACTCCACTGGAACAACCCACCATGACTCCACTGGAACACTCAAAAACAATACAAGCATCCTTTCCAGTCTAACTCAACCAACTCCAACAAACCAAGCACACCCAAAGTTACAAGCAACTGACAATTATGACGCTGAACCTTTCACAACCCCCATCACAGCTACCACAACCATCCAAGCCATAAACAAACCAACCAGCCCATCCAGCCACTTTTCCAGTTTTAGCCAAGCAGTGTTAATGAGTGGCACGGATGAAGAGGAAGAGAGTAGTGGCGACCTGAATCCCTGGAAGCCTTACGACTCTATCAGAGGCAGCTTGGACAACAGCTGCAGGGCGTGTGGTCGCCACTCGAACGACTACCACTCATGCCACTCCACGCCTGAGTGCTACGACGACGACGACGACGACTACCTCGAAGGAATCAGACTTTTGGGTCAAAACGCTTTTCCTGACGCCGAAGAAGACACCGCCGGTGAGGTTTTCAAGCTTTCATCGTAGTAAAGTATTTTTTTTGTTTTTTTGTACATGAAAGACTGTTTTTTTCAGTTGTTTTGTTAATTTTGCGATGCTTGAATACCCATTTTGCGTATTCATTTAATCTTGAAGTACAATGAAATTAGTCAGTACTCTGGAAAATGAACGTGCAGAAACAAAATCGCCAGAGTTTTGTAATAAAATAAAAAAAGAATAAACAAAACTGAACGACGTAGGCAGCACAATATCAAGAGACCTGAATGCGTTTGATTTATTCTTTGCAAATATTAATGGAAAATGAAGAATGGCATGAAAAAAAATGTCGACAAACAAATGCTAAGTTCCACAAAGCACTATGGAATGAATAAATAGGATTTGGATATAGTTTGAAAAGAATTCTCAGTGGTAGAAAATTCTTAAGCTATGTGGGGCGAAGAAAAAAGAAAGACTGAGTGATTTTGTGCTTTTGTATAAAAGACCCGTACATAAACACACAGCCAACATACGTTGTGGTCCTATCACAAGGCTGAGAAACACCAGAGATGAATAGTGCTTGTGTGTTTGGTGTGGGATGCATTATTCGAATGTACATTTCACCATTTATTTATCCTCTTTTCAAGTTTTTGGCTTTTAAAAAAATAATTTTAATTTTTGAAAAGACCGATTTCAAAATGATTCTCATATCAAACACGGTTCAGCCATTTATAACTGAACAAACATGAAAATGTCAAAACCTAGTTTAAAAAAACAACACCATGGCCAATCAAGCTACCCACATTCCGACCAATAGGAGAAGAGGTGACAATGGTGAAGCCTCCTAACCACTCACAGGCCTTCATTCTGGACGAAGAAACTTTTGATTGGAAATCAGCTGCCCTCCAATTGGCAGACGCCCCATTCGAACAGTGAGCTTCTTCCACAATTACTCCACTGATTGTTACTGGAATAATATAAATTATCAAAGAAATAATAAAAATCAAAATATAAATATAAATTTTATCAAAATAAAAATATAAATTATAAAAAATTCATCAAAAATTATGCTCCTTTGAATTATAACTATTAGTATTGAAATGATTGATAATACGCTAGGAATAAATATTAACATCACTTCATTAATACAACCTTAGGTTTCATTGCCTTATTTAGGCCTATCGATCAAAGCTAGTTAAGGTTTTTGTGGCACAACCACCACCACCATCTTCACAGGCTGACCAACGTTACAGAAGACGACGCAAGAGAAGCGTTGCTGGGAATGGTGCTCAGCAACGGTTGCTACGGGAGATCAGCCGCCCAAGAACTCGACATTTACCACATTGAATCGGAAAACGCCATCATTGTTAATAGTTTTTATTTTACTTTTTAGTATAGGTTTTTGTCAGTTTTTTTTTTATAGATTCAATTGAATTGAAGATTTTATTTTTTAAACATCCTTAAAGCAAAACTGATCAAGTACGAAACTTAGTCTAGTACCAAACTGGTCTAGTACTATAAAACTTGAGAAGAAACTTCAATAGAAGCCGACTGGTTGAATGCTTTTTGTAAATGTAGGTTGTGGATAGGTGAGAGGGAAAAAGGGGTGATAAGGCATTGCAGTAGAGATTGTATCTTTTTGATGGAGTGCTGATACTGGCGATAAGGGCAAGAGCGTACGTTAGCGATGATGTTGTTAATGGTGATTGACTAGACAATAAATGAGATGGAAGATATACGTGCAAGATAGAAATTAATTGAAGTTAACGATGAAAAAGCTTTTTTTACCGTTATATTTTGTGATTATTTCCTTTTTCGAATAAATTGTTTAAGAAATGCCTGGAATGCTTGTACAACGCGAGAGTTTCAAGCGGCATCTTGAAAAATGACGCTTTTTTGGGTCATGACCTGTCTTTCTCCACCACGGCGCTTTAATAAAATGGGTTTTTGGTTATCCTTTCGTGCTTTATGGCTTCGAATCAACCCTCAAACAAATACTATGTTTGTGTGAGTTATTATTCACCAAATTAGATTCTTTGCTAGCTGCTACAATAAATGATAAGTTCTCATCGGTAGATTTTTGAATTTGAATTCCTTCAATCTCGAGACTATATCCGGTACTCAACCCTATAAAAAATAGTAAAGGCGACTTTTATAAGCTATAAAATGTGAAATAGCTTTGAGACTATTTTCAGAAAGTTTATCAAATTTTTATCTCTTTCATGAAACGTCAATTCTTGAGAATATTAATGGCGAGAATTCATATTATTCGAAAAGATTGAAAAAAGACAAAATATCGTCAAAGATTAAAAAAATAGGATTAGTTAAAAGGTTGGAACTCCGTTGAAAGCTTTTTTCTTATTTCCATTTCTTTTTTAATTACCTTTTTTACTTTTATTTTATTTTCAAATCAATGTTTCATCCATTGATGGTCCTTTCTTGAACACACCACAGTACTCTTTAGAAACCTTCACGGAGAGGAGGGGGACGTCGTGGGTGAGGGAGCCTTACACAGGTGACGCCTTTCAAAGTCTAAAACGGGTTTTTCATAGACTTCATCGAATCAAATTCAAATAGACGTTGAAAACGGTAGAAATTATAAAAAAATTAAAAAAACATAAAACAAAAGAATACTTTATGAGTCATCTTATATTTTTGAGTTAGGAGGTGAGATAACGATTCACCCGAAAAATCATAGTAGAAAGTATCATAAAATAAAAAAGAATTTACGAAATGATCACCTTAATGAACTTTTAAGGTTATAAATTAATTATCATTCATTCACTTAAGAAATAGTTTATGAAGACTTTTTCATTAGTAGTTTTATGGGAACCAAGAATAATTCTTCTTTCTTTTTGCCTCAAACTCATATTCCAGAGAAGTTTGTTCGAAGAAGCTATTCCACAGTTTTTGGCACGCCTTCCATTCTTTGCTTCTTTTAATTTGTCAGTCCACGAAATCGAAATTGCTTTTATCTTTGCCGTAACACTTTTTTAACCCCTTTTTGAAAATATTTACCATTCTTTTGACAACTTATTCAACATCATCTTCCATTACAAGCCACTGAGCCGCTCATCCAACGAAACGGAATCGTTGTCTAATTCTTAAATTAGAAAAAAAAATCTTTTTTATCAGTTTGCCATTTGGCTTTGAAATTTAATCGAAAATTTAAACTGCTCAAAAAATCGAAAAAGTGGACAATGGTCGAAGAGTTGAAATTATTATGGAATGGAAATATTAATGGAAAAAGATAATAAAGCTACCTATGATGGTTACAATGGAAGATATTGATAATTTCAGTTGTTAACATACATTGCAACAAACATTGTCTATTTTAAAAAGTTATACTGAAAAACAAGTGTTACCTGGAAAAACTGAAAAGAAAAAAGAAGAAACAATTTTTTTAAATAAAATTCAACTCAACTTTTGGTAACTACAAAGGTCAGAAGCTACCGAGGTCCGACCCGGAGCAGGCTGGTATGGAAACATGGAAGATTCACTGCAACCCTAGCAGGATGTTCCACGACGAAACGAAAACCATGGAAATTCCTAACACCGCTTTTGTGCTGGTTGGTGCGATTGTGTTTTTGAAGGCGATAAAAAAAGACGTTTGAAAAAGTTTTCAAGTTTGATTTTATTTTAGCTTTTGTGATTTTTATTTCGTTTTTATTTAATTCATTTTTAGTTGAATTATCTATTTTATTATTTTGTTTCACTTGAGTAATTAATATAATTCATTCACGTTTGGTTTATTTTTATTAAATCTTAACAAAAACTTGCTTAATTATGAAAAAATTAATAAACCAATCGACGGACATCTTTATTCCGTTCCACATTCTCCACAGAGTTGTCCCAGATGCAGCTCAGCAGGCTGGAACCATTGCCGCTTGTGCCTTAGCAGAGGGTTCATGAGGTACGGGCCTTTGTCATCCAACATATCAACTCCAAATTTCAATGTCAACTTTTATTACATAACTATATTTTGATATATTTTGAAAATACTTGAGTCATGTTTGAAAGATAAAAGACGCTTCCATTGTGAAAGGTGTGTGAACTGTGAAGGGACAGGGAGGATGATCAGGGTAGACGTGCATGGCCAGAAACACTGGGACACGTGTTGGCACTGCCACGGAACAGGCAGAAAAAAGTTTGTAGCTATATACTCAAAATGGGCCTACAAATAAATCTTTTAAAAAAATTTTCCGAAAATTCGCTAGAGAGGAGAATTATAGTTCCGATACATAAAAAGTTTTTCAATTGAGAGTTTAAACATTGAACTTTGTACTAGAGATTATTTTTTTAAGCAAATTTTTAGTAATATTAAGTATTTTTTCAAGTACATTAAAGTTTTATGTATCTAACAAAAACAATGATTATTGAATATTTAATGTAAAAATGATAAACAAAACTGAAGTAATAATTCCACGGTTTTTCGCAAATGGACAATAACCTAACGTTCGCCAGGTGTTCCTCGTGCAGTGGTGATGGCAAGTTGGTGTGCAATGTGTGCAAAGGTTACAGGAGTGTCCGAAACTACAACAAACTGCACATTCAATAGTGAGTGACTCTTGCTCATAACAACGAGCCTTTAATATAACAACAACAACAACAACAACAACAACAACAACGACGCCAACAACAATAACAACAACAAAAACAACAACAACAACGACACCAACAACAATAACAACAATTAAAAATTAAGCAACAATACAACAGCGATGGATTAGTGGTACTTAATGATTTTTGGATAATTTTTCTGCTTTTGTGTAGCTGCACCAAAGGCCGAAGTAAACCAAAATTGGAAGCTTCACTTTTTGAAAATTTCAATAAAATGAAGTTTAGAATGAAGTAACAACTTGAAACAGAAAAATAAAACAAAATGAGATGAGTTTGGAACAAAATAATAACTTGGAATAAAAAAACATTTATTATAAAAACTTTGGAAATTTTCGAAAAAGTCGCTGATGATTTTGCAGCAAGAACTATCACTCCCGCCACGCCGTGAGTTCCTTTGAGCTGCCTGATAACCTGCTGGAGGAGGCTGTGGGTGATTACGTGGTGGACGTTATCCAGCCCCGGGTGGGTTGTTATTTTGGAACATTTGTATAGCGCTGATTGTAAACCGGCCATGAAGGATTTTCAAAGAAGTTGAAGTAACATGGATTAACGTGAATTTCATGTAATAGACAACATCAATGCAACATGCAACCTCGACACAGCATGCAACATTGACACAACATGCAACATTGACACAACATGCAACATTGATGAAACATTGAAAGTACAACACCGACAAAGCACGAGACACCAATGCAACATTGCAGGTAAGACCGATCCTTATTGAAGACGACGACGAGTTGAGCATCACCTCGCAGGCCTTCCACCAACAACATCTCATCAGCGCCAAGAACTCCAGGATCGTCATGCAGGTGCTCATCTTCGTTTCTTTCTTCACCGCTTTATAATTAAAATTTTGTTTGCCCGATAAAAGTTCAAATACGCCTTTGTGGTGTGCTTCCGTGGGTGCGTTAATCAATCATCTGCGGTTTTATTTGGTTGATTTTCCGTAAATTCTTCAAGTGGTATTAGCCCAAAGAGCTGTTGAGTCACTCTGACACGAAAAAGATTCATTTTTCGAGTTCCCGTAATGCAATCTATACATTATGAGCTCATTCTAAACAGGGTTCTGAATAAGTGATTAACGATGCTTTCAGAGACAGAGGCTGAAGGTGGTGCCAGTGACGCAGTGCTCCTACTCTTGGAGCATGAACGAGGGAAGGTCTCAAAACTTAATATTCTATAATCTTATACGTGCAATTTCATAATTCCATACGTTCTATATTATATTACGTATTTCATTCGAGAGTACTGATGTTTTATTGTGTATTATTTAGACTTACCAATAAAATAGAGCGAAATGAAACTCTCGCAGAAGTTTGAGAATAAAGTAAAAAGTTTATTGAACTGAAATATATAATTGAGATTACACAACACAATTTTCAATTTTTTGTTGAATATTGAATATTGAAACAAAAACCTCAAGGTTTTGACTTTACATTGAAGGTACACAATACCACCACTTCAAGGTTCTGGCTTTACGGCAAAGACAAGGCAGTACTGGCGCCTGACTACCCGCAACAACACTGCTGGGGATGTGTCTTGTTGTGAAAGGGCAGAAAAATTAGGAATAAACGTTTAAAATTAATAAATAAGTTGAAAAAATAAATTTAATTGATAATTTTATATGAAATAGTCAATTCAATTATTGAGTTAAAATAAAATAATCAATTCAATTATTGAGTTAAAATAAAATAATCAATTTGGTTATCAGGTTATATAAATGAATAGCTAACGGTGATGCTTCACCGTTGGGAATTGTCAAGGTGAGATCGCTTCCACTTACGCTTGAGTCAAACCAAGGTTGCACTGGTGCAGTGCCGAATAATTTGATTTGATTGAAAACAACTTTGAAAAATTGACCGTTTTATACCCTTTTCTATACCATTTTGATTTTTTTTAAACTTGACAATTTGGCATTCAGCTGTTTCAGCCAACGTCCTTGAAAGCTTTACTAAAGTTTGGAGACGAACGGGTACTTGTTGGTTGAATTAATGTTTTCAGATTATTTGGTTGAAAAACGCAAATTAAAAAACCTTTTTTGAAAATCTTTGTCATCGAAGTTAAGCAATATTTTCACAAGCTTGTTGACACATTGAAATCTGAGGTTTTTCAAGAAAGTAAACTCAATAAATAATAAAATTATTCAAATTTTTCAATTCTGACAGTTGATAGGATTCAGAATGACATTTCCTATAGGTATTACAAGGCAGAAAAGGCAAACACTTCAAGCTGAAACATTTCAAGCATCCATTTCCATTGAATTCGTCACAGCAGTAGGACTTTTAATCAAGTCAGCACAAACTTCTCAACAGCCCCAAAATCTTTTGCCCCTTCCTCACCACCCAGCGGCATTCTTTTACTACTATTTCCTCACCACTCTACCGCACACTACAACACAGTTTCACATTCAACACCAAAGGCTTACAACCACTCAACCACAACTCTACCTAAACTTCACAACCACTCTACCACTACTCTACTACCACTGTGTCGACCAGCGTCTCAGACCACAGCAAGCCTTCTGATGTTGAGAAGGCAACAAGCTGCAGCCTCCTGTGTCTCTGCATTGCTGCTGCCCGCCAACTTTAGGAGCGCCTGCGTGAGTTTAATTGGAGTAAAGTATATTAAATTTTATTGAAATTTATTAAAGTTTATTAAAGTTTATCAAAATTTATAAGAGTTTATTAAAGTATTTTAAAGTTTATTAAAGCTTATTAAGGTATTTTAAAGTTTATAAGAGGTTAGTTTAAAAAGTTAAAGTTGTTCAGAGTTTACAGATACATTGACTTGATTAGATAAGAAAGGTCTTTGGAGTCCTGAATTATTCAAAACTTTTCGTTCAAGTGCAAAGTTTTTTTTTTTAATTTTCCAGTTTTTTTTATTTGAAAATTAAAAATAAAATTTTAATGAATAATTGAAAAGGTTGACTAGGCGATGTTCAATTACTTATCAGTTATATTTTTTGAGGTTACAACTCTAAGCAAAAGACTCTTCAAAACTTGAAAAAAAATTCACTAAAAATAAGAAATTAAAGAATTAAACAAGTTAAGATAATTATAACATGATATCTTCAAATTTATTGGAGTGAAAATTTATTTCTATAAATAATTGAACTCGACCGACTGAAATAAAATTCCTATCCAAATTAAGGTTTACCAGAAGTGAAAATTCAATATAAACTACTATAATTCTAAATTAATATTTTTCAATTTTGACTTCAAATCAGTTTCCAAATTGAACAAACTCTCACGTGAACGAGACCCATAGTGATTTCAACAATCTTACTTGCACAGCGGATGCCTGGTGAATTCTGATGCAGTTTTGGGGGTGCTTGGACAACTCGAAGAGGCTTTTGCAGACAAACCTCTGCACTTCCGCCATGTATTTTTTGTTGTTGTGGGTGGCGGTGGTGGTGGTAGTGGTGGTGTTGTTGATATTGTGAATGTTATTGTTGTTGGTAACGTGGGTTTCTCTTTTGTTGTTGAGGTTGTTTGTGAGCTTTAATTTACCGTTATTTTTGTTGTTGATTTCATTGACGTTGACATGACTAGCGCCCAGACCACCTTTAGCAGTGGCAGTGTTAAGAGAGTTTTTGGTGTAAGCACTGTTGATGGAGATAGGCACACTCTTTTTGGCTTCTATAGGAGAGTCTTGCAGCTTGTAGTTTTTGTTCCACAGGTACATCACCAATGGTTCCACCACAGATGCGTCCCCGAAAGACTGTCTGTTGTTGCCCCACTGGGAACACGTGTACACCGCCTCAGCCACTCTGTAGCGGAGTTCCCTGTTGTTCTGAACGAGTAGTGGTGTTGTAGTGGTAGAGGTGTGATGGTGGCTTTGTAGTGGTGGTGCTTTAGTGATGTGTGGGAGTGACGGTGACGGACGGAGTGGGAGTGGGAGTGCTTATTCGTAAATTTTTAGCTTTGAATGTTATTTCTCCACCCATTTTCCTAATCTAATCTAATCATTTACATAGCGCTGGTTCCGCACTGTTCAAAAGCGCTTTTTTTTATAATTTATTTTTTGAATAGCGGGGATAAATGAATAATAATTTAAAGTTAAAGTGTTGGAACAAGGGTTTCCAGCATTTGAAGGCCAATTTAAACTCCACTCACAGTCTTCACCAGGCCTGCAATGATGAGAACCACGTTGTGGTCTGTCAACACTGCCAACGTGGCCTCATCCTTCGCCACCTGTGTTGTTGTGGTTGTAGTGGTTGTTGTTGGTATGTTTGTTGCTGTTGCTTGTGCCGTTGTTGTTGTTGTTTTTGGAATGGTTATTGTTGTCGTGGTAGTTGTTATAGTATTGGTCTTGTTGTTGACAGCGAAAATGTTTGTTGTTGTTGTTTTTGTTGTTGTTGTTGTTTTTGTTGTTGTTGTTGTTGTTTTTGTTGTTGTTGTTGTGGTAAGCCACTTTTGTTGTTATCATTTCTTCAGTTGTAGTGGTATCCGTTTTTGTTTTGCTGCTGTTAGGGGTGTTTGGTGTGAACACCTAACCTGATTGATTTAACATACTTTCATATCACAGTTTAAAAACCCATTGAATATGAGTGAAAAAAAGATTGATTGGTGTGGCTGTGAAGATATGATGAACAATTGTTTAAAAATGATAAATACAAGAAGCAATTAAGTTTTCTACAAAAACTCAAAACTGAATTATTTCTGTTCACCTCAGTGACACAGGTTAGGACTTTGATGAGGACCTGAATAGTTTGTGTATTGGTCAATGTGAAAATGGTTGTAAACTGTTTTAACCAGAATTACCCACTGAATAATGAAGTTTTAACTGGCGGTAATGTTCATTTTATGTCTTATATAGCCAGATATCTGAAAATCTAATTCTTGTACAATCAAGGTATCGATTTTATCAAACCAGATGAGATTGTATCAAATTAGATGAGGTTGTCTCATCAATTAAGATTGTATCATATCAATTAAGTTTGTATCATATCAATTGAGATTGTATCATATCAATTAAGATTGTATCATATCAATCAAGATTGTATCATATCAATTAAGATTGTATCATATCAATTAAGATTGTATCATATCAATTAAGATTGTATCATATCAATTAAGATTGTACCATATCAATTAAGATTGTATCAGTTTAGATAAAATTATATCAAATTAGTTATAATCGAGTTATTAGCAACAAATAATGCGGCGACCTCTATGGACCGACCAGGTTGTCTCAGTAGGTTCACCTGCAACTCCAAGCCACCAGCAAAACTTCGAACCAGCTCTCCCGAGTTCTGCCGTTAAGTTTATGAACACCAACTTTGGAAGCCCCACTTACAAACCAGCTATAATACATTAAATCTAACAACACCACCTCTACAGCAATATTCATACAACACTACCTCTACAGCGACATTCATACAACACTACCTCTACAGCAACACCCATACAACACCACCTTTACAACAGCACCCATACAACACCACCTCTACAACACCACCCATACAACACCACCTTTACAAAACCCATACAACACCCATACAGCACCACTCACCTCAACATGTCTGATGCACAAACACAGAGCCTCAGCCACAGATGACAGAATGTCGTTATCATCACTCTTCATCAGGGACCACAGGTACCTCACTCCATCCAGCTTGTCTATGGTGCTGTCGAAAGATTTTTCAAAAGTCAGTTTGATTATTTTTAAATTATTTAACACATTTTAAGTTTCCGATTTCTATTAGTTTTTTTTAGATTCAAGGTTTTTATGTTTGGGTGCAAAATTCTTCTTGTATTTTCATCAGTCGAACAGTCCTGATCTTGCAATTTTCAACATTTGCATCCACTCTTCGGCTTTATGCATCATCTAATCTCTCAACCATTCATCCTTCTAATCAACACTTCAACTTACCACCCAATCAACGACTCAATCAACCATTCAAACAACGACCCAATCAACCACTCAAACCCCCCCCCCCTCAAACAACAATTCACTTGATGCTTTCGGAGTCGTAAGACGCCAGACCGATAAGTTTGTTGAGGTTGATAGTCAGTGCTTTCTTGTTGGTGTTGTTGGATGACAGGAGCTTAATGATGGACTGAAGGAGGTTGTTTCTGCGCAAAAGACCTCTGTTTTGTGGATCTCTAGAAAGTTCTATCAGCAAACCCACTACGTTGGTAAGAATCTGTTGTGTTATTTTGTTGTTGTTGTTGTTGTCTATGTTGCTGTTGTTGTTGTTTTTGTTGTTGTCTATGTTGTTGTTGTTGTTGTTGTTGTTGTCTATGTTGTTGTTGTTGTTTTAGCTATGTTTTTACAGTTGTTGTTCTGGTTGTTGGTTGAGCTATTTTGTTTTTTTAATTTCTTTTATGCTGTTTTTGTTTTTAGTTTGCGCCTTAATTGCCTGCCTCAAAATTTTAAAATAGTTTCAATAATAATAATTATTTATTTATTTCTATATTTCAACATTCTTTTTTTTTTGTTTTGAAATTGTGATAACATAAAATAAATCGCTAAAAAAATGACCAGCAGTAACACACGTCACCACACTACACCACCACCGCACATACACACACACCTCATCGGAATGGTGGCTGAGCAGAGGCACTACGGAGTCAATAATCCTCAGCTCACCAAGCCTTTTGGCACTTTCGGCTTTCAAGCTACACATCCATAAGGCTCCTGTCACCGACACCAACAAATCCTCCTCCTCCTGTGGAAGTGTTGTTCTTGTTGTTGGTGCTGTTTGTGTCTGTTACTGTGTAGTTTTTGGGACGTTGTAATTGTAAATTCAGTCGTTTTGGAGTTATTGTTGATTTTTTAGTATTTACATTATAATTCGAAGTTTAAAGGGATTTGTTATCGCTTGATTGTTAATGAAAAAAATCAAAATTTTTATTTTTTTTAGATCAACGCAGTTTTTTTTCATTATAATTCATATAAAAGTGATCACCACCCCTATCATCATAATCATCATCATCATCATCATCATCATCATCATCATCATCATCATCATCATCATCATCATCATCATCATCATCATCATCATCATCATCATCATCATCATCATCATCATCATCATCATCATCATCATCATCATCATCAGCATTATCATCATCATCATCATCATCATCATCATCATCATCATCATCATCATCATCATCATCATCATCATCATCATCATCATCATCATCATCATCATCATCATCATCATCATCATCATCATCCTCATCATCATCATCACCATCATCATCATCATCATCATCGTCATCATCATCATCATCATCATCATCATCATCATCATCATCATCATCATCATCATCATCATCATCATCATCATCATCATCATCACCACCACCTTGGATGTGTCAGCAAGCAGGTTCTTGAGGGGCTCCAGTCCATTCAGCTCCATCATCAACTCCCGAGTCTGCTGCTCTTTGCAGCACTGTGGTAGTTGTAGTGGAGATGGTGGTGAAAACAGTGGAGAGAAAAACTAAAAAAAAGAGAAAACGATAAAAAAGAAAAAAAAGAAAAAAAAAGATGATGATAGTGATGAACACGACGATGAGGTCTCAAAAATTGTTGACAAAATTAGTAAAACCTTCAAGGCACTTGATAACAATAACAAAAATCAACAAAACCTTCGATGGAATGCTGATACAACCATTAAAAAAGTCTCTAACGAAATCAAGAACAAAATCCTTCACAAAAGTATAACCAAAACCTCATACAAAACCCTTTACAAGTGGGTAAAAAATTTTTATAACAAAAGTACTAACAAAACCTTTGTCTGATCATTCTCGCAACAAGCACCACAAGGCAACTACAAACACTAACACAAGTATTGACACATATACCACCACAGAAGTACGACAACACCACCACAGGAATACCCCAACACGGCCACAAGAATGCCACAACACGGCCACAAGAATACCACAACACGGCCACAAGAATACCACAACACGGCCACAAGAATACCACGACACCGCCACAAGAATACCACAACACCACTCCATGAGTACCACAACACGCCACAGGCCTTGGAAAGAATGCTGGCACTGAGAACTTGCAGCTTCACGTTGGAGTGGTCGAGAGTGGCCACCACCACCCTCAACAAACCCGCCTTTCTGACCGCCTCGCTGTACGGAGCCTTGGGACGTTGTTATCGGTTATATGTAATTGAGCTGAGGTATAACTTATTCTTTTTAACTATAACTCAATTCGACCGGCCAATATCAATTCAAATTATTCGCAATTAATTGAAAATAAAGAAATTTAATCAAAATAAGTCATTGAAAATTAACTTAAATAAGTCATTGAAAATTAACTTAAATAAGTCATTGAAAATTAACTTAAATAAGTCATTGAAAATTAACTTAAATAAGTCATTGAAAATTAATTTAAAATGACTTGAATACAATACAATACAATACAATACAAAAACGAATATTATTATAGTGGCATCAACCCCGTAGAGTTTCGAGGCCATGAATAGATTAAAAATGATTAGAAGCTATAACAGCCCGTTATAATTATGTAATTTGACTGTTAATATACATATATTAGTTCAAAATATTTCTATATGTCTTTGTTGCAATTTCGTCACAACTATTAAAACAGACGTGAAGACAGGCCACGTTCACTCACGTCAACACAACACTCGTCCAGGATACCATAGAATGGAATCAAAATCTCTTTGTCGTCATCATTCGATTTTTCTTTAACATTACTATTATTACTATTTGTGTTATTATTATTGTTATTATTATTATTATTATTATTATTGTTATTATTATTATTATTGTTATTATTATTATTATTGTTATTATTAATGAAAGTATTGTTAGTGCTTGAAGCGGACGCGTTTGTTTTGTTGTTTTTCTTATTTTTATTTTTCTTGTTGATGAGGAAGGCGTTTGTAGCAGGTATGATCAAAGCTTTAAGTTTCGAGATGATGTCCATCGACAACATGGCGTTCCTGGTCAGCCTGCTCCTGTGGCGTGTATTGATAGTTAAATTACTTTATGTGAATGCAAACACAAAAATGGATTATGACAATGATTATTGAAAGATAATATAGTAAAATAAACAAAGAAAGTGAAAAAATGGCAAAACAGGAAATAAAACTGGAAATAATAATAATAATACCATACAATACAAGCCAAATATGAATATCATTATGATGGAATTAACCCCGTTGAGTTTCGAGACCATAATATTGCAAAAAATATGGATACAAAATCTAATAAAAACGTTCGCGATTTGAAAAACATTATAAAATCAAATGTTACGTGAGAATACTGATAACTCAGAAGAGTATCGGTTGAAATGGGGTGGGGATTGAGCAGAGGTGGTGTTGTTGATTAGAAAGGGGTGTGGTTGGTCAAAAGGGGTGTGGATGGTCAGAGGAGGTATGGCTGATTAACTGAGTGCTACCTGCTGCACGTCCACAAGGCTGTGGCAGCTGATTGCACTGTGCTCGAGTGGGTGGTCTGGAGGTAAGAGATCTGGAGTGGTGGTGGTGGTGGTGATTTAAATGACGACGATGATGAGGTGTGACGTTAGTGATGATGGTTATTATTAATCCCGTTATTTTTAATATCACTATTAACATACCAAAAATCAAATAAAAACACCAATGCTAAAATTAAACAATTTCAGTTCCCAGCTTGAAACAGCTCAATACATTCGGCTGCTTGCACCAACCAGCTTAAGTACTCCTCCTTCCAACAACACTGCCCGCCTAGCTCTCTGCAACTCACACACCACAGCAAGCGTCTCTGACGTCAGCGAAATGGTGACGTCATCGCCGTCAGCCATTTTCAAAATGGCCACCATCAGACGAACACCGCCCAGGTCAACCACCCTTTGGCGCATGAAGGCGTTTGCACAGAGTTGCTTGAGAATTTTGAGGGAGGCGATCTGTGGAGGTGGTGATGAGTGAAAAAAAAGTGTATTGAGTTTTTAAATAAAATATCCATTAAAATTAACTGAAAAACAATTACTGGATTGATTTGATAATACCGATCAATTAAAAAGGTGAAACAACTTGATAACAACCAAGTCAACAAGGCAATGACGATACACAGAGGGTTACTCAAGACGTGTGATGTCGGCTCGAAGCCACATGAACTATGAAAAGATTTCAATGTAATTCATGGTGATACCTTGCATTTCAAATCTGACGTGGCCAGTAGATTGACCAGCATCTCGAGTCCTCCTTCGCATCTGATGACAGACCTGTCGAGAAGGCTCTTTTCATTATTTCTATGTCAGTTGTTCATTAGTCCGTTGCTAAATTTATTCATCAAATCAATTTTTCTTTTTTTAAATATTTTATATATTTATTTATTATTTTTTGTAAAATTTTTTTCATGCTTTTTGTTTTTAAAATATTTTTTTTTGCTTTCAAATTTGGAGCAGGCGTTCATTTAAATGGTCAGTCAGCGCCTAAGGTGATATCATGACAAACTAATTTGTAATTTTGAAGACCTTATTTTGTCGTCCTGGAGGTTGAAGTCAAGTATGGAACACAAAGCAATAAGACTTGCTGTTTGATTGCCTCCCTGTGTGTGTATATGTAGGTGTGTTTATGTATGTGTGTTTCTGTGCTTGTGTGTGTGTGTGTGTGTGTGTGTGTGTGTGTGTGTGTGTGTGTGTGTGTGTGTGTGTGTGTGTGTGTGTGTGTGTGTGTGTGTGTGTGTGTGTGTGTGTGTGTGTGTGTGTTTGTGTATGTGTATGTGTGTTTGTGTGTATGCGTTTGTACGTGCGCGCACGTGTATGTTTATTATAATACATTAGTTACTATTTTTAAAAGTCAAGTATTCTTCTAATAAGCGTTGGCAACCTTGAGAATCTTCAGTAGTTTCTGCAAGTTCCATAGTTCCATCGTCATTTCGCTCATGCTCAACTGATGGTTCGAAAATTGTGAAGCGCCAAAGCAAGTGTGGAAGCGCTAATTTGAATGATGTAAAAATGAGCTTGAAATATCCGTACCTGGAGTTGGATGCGTTCATCTTCGTCTTCCTCTTCCTCACACTCACTGTATACATTCATTGACTGTGTTTTCAGCAAAGTACTGTTGCAATGGCGTGTCTCTACGTAGGCGTCCGACATTTAAGACTATTTATTTTTTTGTTTTTTAGAACTATTTGCTCTGGCATAGGAATTTTTAGTTTATAGTAAAAGAAACATGCTTTTTTAATGTTTTTTGAGCTTACAATATAAAAATTAAAAAAACAAAGTTTTAATTATTGGGAAAAATTAATAAAAAAATAAAATTTATTTTTTTCATATTTATCCACTTGTTACCTCGAGATCATACCATTGCCGCTTCTAGAGTTTTCCGGCTGGTGGAAGGTTTCCACGAAGTCCCAAGTGAGGGTGGGTGTTTGGAAATAAGCGTTTTCCGGACTTTCGTTTGGGCTGCTTGAGTAGTCATCGTCGTTGAGCAGCTCGTCAGCTTGCACTTCGTTACGACTTGCACTTTCAATTGAACTTTCTCGGTAGTTATTTTTATCCATTTTGACTACAAATGTTCTATTTGACGAATTATTTTTAATGAGCAACTACAGGTAAAGGGTAAGGTTTCAATCACCATGACAACTCTTTTTCGCTTTAACAATTCTCCAAAAACACTTTTTAAGAAGCAAATGATTTCAAAGTTTAGATTGCTTAAACTTTATATACACAGATAGTTCTTCCTAATCTAATCTAATCAAAGCATTTGTATAGCGCTAAGCACCTTTCAAAAGCGCTCTCGAGTTATTTAATTACATAAAAAAAGGTCAAAAGATTTTTTATTTCAAAAAATGTTTAAAATATTTTTTTTTAAATAATAATTTTTCAAACTTGAGATATGTATCTACAAAATGAATGACGAATGAAAATTATTCCGTTATACAATTTCAATGAGAAATTTTTTTGAAAGATTCTTATGATGATTCTTCTTTTTTTGTCGAAGATTCTTGGAGATCGGAAAACCCCAATTTTGAAAAATCTTCCTTGGTCATTAAATTTCTGTGGAAAATAAATGTTCTTAATTGTATAAAAATCATTTCGTTACTGAAGTTATTGATTGTGAATAATTTATACATCATAATGATCTCTGCATACCAGTAACAATCCCACCATAGTGGCAACTCAAATAAAAGGCAGACGCCGTGCTAGTGACCTAGTAAGCAAGCAGAAAATAGAAGCAATCTTCTGACAGTGCCTTTGAATTATGGCCAAAGGTCCTTTATAAATGCGTTGAGTATATTATGTTATATTACAACTCCATTCCACCAACTTGTCCATCCGACATTGTAGATACTCTTTGGACTCAATCCTGCATTGTGAATAATCATTTTGATTTTTTCTCAAGCATTTGAAATAATCTACCATCTTTAACTTGCATTCACCTGGGTAATATTCATCAAGTTTTTGTAATGAAATATTGTATGATGAAGAATAAGTTTTTCGATGAAAATTTTGTTTTTTTTAGAAATTTCTTTATTAGGCGTCGAAGAAAGTTGAACAATGAAATATGATTGGAAACTCAGATAAAACGGTTTACAACACAATACGATATCCTCAAAATTATGAAAAACTGTTATTTAGAAATTACCATCATGGTCTAGAGGAAAACTGCCTTTATCTGGAGCTTTGACATCTTTGTAGGTTTTTTGAAAATTCATCACAGACATTTTTAGCTGAAGTAGTTAACAAAGTAAAACTGTTATATACAACACTTTTGAAAAAAAAAATTTAACTTAACAAAATTTTTCACTCACTATCAAAAACAGCTAGTGCCAAATCAACTTCACAAAAATTTATGCTTTGCTGGAAGATAAGCGAGCGACCCGAACTTCTAAATTTAAAAGTAAATATTTTTCACTTTTAACATTGAACAGATAAAAAATCTTTATAAATATCAAAATTATAAAAATTGTTTTTATTGAAAAACGCAGAAAAAGAATTGAAAAAATTCATTTTGTAACTTTTTTTTGAATAAAAAATGGATAGTTGTTTAATAAAGATTCATTTGCAATAAATAATTAATGTTTGTACAGTGGTATTAAAATAAGTTTAATTAAAAATTTTTATTACTGATTAAAAAAAACACAATGAGTTGTATTGTAACTTATTCAGATTTATAATCTTTCAAACTGATTGAGTTTTCAATATTATTAAAAAAATTCAAATCCATTTTTGAATGCTAACCTCATCATACTTTCATTATAACAATTTTTATAAAAAATTAATTTCACATGATCAATTATTCGAAGCTAATAAATTCATCACTGGCCAGTTTCGGCAACATGCATTCATGCAAACTTACAGAAGAGGCCATCTGTTAGGCCCGTGCGAATATTTGAGAAAATATGCCGAAAATAGTTGCAAGCCCTCATGCTACCTTTGATTGGTGAAAAAACGTCAAAATACTTGTTTAAAAATTATTTTAAAAATTTATACTTCTATTTTAAGCTTCCGCTTCTAGAGCTCGAAATAACTCAAATCTTCTCCCTACCCACCAATCAGCTTACCGTCGTCATCATTCCACTGAAACGGCTGTCACAAAAGTGTATTCAGACATTCTTGGTGCAGCCGATGATGGTAAGCTCTCCCTCCTTATACTGTTAGACTTGTCAGCTGCCTTTGACTTAGTTGATCACAGTATTTTGTTAAAACGGCTAGAAAGCACATATGGTTTTGATGGTCTCACACTGGAATGGTTCAAAAATTACTTGAGTGACAGATCCTTCAATGTACGCTGCAGTGGGACAAAATCGGATTTTGTTGACTCTTCAGTGGGTGTCCCACAAGGATCTGTTCTTGGACCATTGTTGTTTTCTCTATACACTGGAGACCTTGAAAGAATAGTTTTGAAATACAAGCTGGGATTTCATCAATATGCCGATGACACTCAAATATATGGCCACTGCAATAATGAAGGCACAGAAGAGTTGCAGATAAGAGTGTCTGAGTGTGTGGATGAAATCGCATCTTGGATGGGAGCCAATTGTCTCAAACTCAACAGTGAGAAGACTGAGGTGATCTGGTTCTCTTCTCGTCGGAATCTGAAAAATATTCCGAGCTATTCTGTCCGTGTATTAGAAAGCAACATCTTTCCTTCAAAATCTGTAAGGAACTTGGGAATCTCTATGGATAGAGACCTCACGATGTCAACGCAGATATCAAAAACAATACAGATGTGTTTTACCTCTCTGCGTCAAATAAGATCCATCAAGGGATGTTTGACAATGGACTCCTTGAAAACACTTGCATCGGCCTTAGTTTTAAGTCGTATTGACTATGGCAACATGGCTTTAGTCAGCTTACCTAAGGTAGCAACGCAGAGTATTCAATCCATAATCAATACAACAGCCAGGCTCATTACAGGAGTAAGAAAATATGATCACATTACCCCTGTACTCAAGGAGCTTCACTGGCTGAAAATTGATGAAAGGATCGAGTACAAAGTTGCTCTGCAGATGTATAAGTGCTTGTCCAACGAGGGTCCTGCGTATCTGACACGTGACCTAGTTCCAGTTGCTAGTCTGCCGGAAAAACAGAGACTGAGATCGGCTAAGTCAAAGGACGTTGTTCCCAACAAGCACAAGCTAAAATCATTAGGATTAAGAAGGTTCAGCGTCAGCGGACCTAAGTTGTGGAACAACCTGCCTAACAGCTTAAAATCTTCAAGTTCAACAAAATCATTTTGTAGATCTCTGAAGACTTACCTATTCAATAAATCATTCCCTCCATCATAATAATAATAATACTGGTCTTTTTAAAAAAATAATTTGTTTTTATTTTCCTTTATTTAATTCTTTTATTTAATTTTTAATTTTTCACAATAGATTAATAATAGACGTTTTTGAGTGGCCTCGAAACTCTATGGGGTTGATGCCACTATAATAATGTTCGTTTTTGTATTGTAATTGGACTCACCAAGTGAAACAATAAAACAGGCTAAGCCATTCATTATGCCACATGCAAAAGTGTTCTTCTATATAGGGCCAGACAATAACTATAGTCACTGCAAACTATAGTGGGTGGAGAAGGTGAAGTGAGAAATGTTGAAGAGTGTTTGAAAAGATAACTAAGTGTTTTCTCAAAAAATGTTTAAAAATTTTTTTGAGTCAAGATCGCGTGTGAGTTTAATTAAATAAAGTTATTCCTAAAACTGAATGAAAAAATTATTTTTATAATTTTTCATTCCAATAATTTAGATAATTCGTCTAGTTAAATGTTTTTATTAATTTATTAACTTCTATGATTAATTCGTTTCGTCTATATGGATTTTATTAAAATGAAACATAGTATAAAATTGAAATGTCAAATAACCCAGATGTTAATTGCAACATTTTATTACATAAACCTTGCGCAACTATATTTTTTTATGTTTTGTTATACAAAGTTTCTATATTTTCAATTACAATCAATGGTTAAACATTTTTTTCAAATCCAGAGGCTTAGCTGGATCAACTGCGTGGCATTCTTTGTCTTAGGAGCCTTTTTTTTCCATTCGGATAAGAAGCCAGCTTTGCGCTTTCGTGTTATTTGGAGAGCGTTTACTCTCGAAACAGTCGATCGTGTTGATACGATCGATCAAAAAATTTCGAGCTTGAATGACCAAATCGATCTAGTTAGAACAGGTTTTAACTTTACCTTCAGTAATTTTTTCACCATAACTTTATCTATGGCAATTTTCCTTGTAAACTGATTTAATATATGTTATTTAATTATTTTAATTTTTGATTATTATTCACATTGACATAAATTGTGAGTAAAACGATGTAATATTGAGGTGTGGCTTAAGTTTTCAATAACACATGGTAAAGATTTCACCTTTGGCATTTATTTTAAAATAAGTTTTTTATATTTATTTATTTCTTCCATTGAACTAAGAAAACTCTAATTCATGGCGAATTCACAATTTTAATTTATGAGAAATAATTAGATTTTCCTATTTTTAACTTGTAAATATAATAATTCCACAGACCTATTCAAAGTTTCTGAAACAAAAAAAAAAGAAATTTCAATAAAAAACGTCACAAAGCAAGGCCACCTTTTACTACAGTGGATGGGCTCACCTTTGATGGATCCATACAACAACTTACTGATTACAGACTATTATGCATTCACCGCTGATAACTTGCTTTGTGCTCAGGTCCGCTCAGATGAAGTAAATTCAGACTATGGACGTTTGTTCAATTTTTCATGCAGCTCACAAATCGACAACATCGTGAAATCTAAGAAATTGGACTCTCTTAACTTGTCTGATGGATATTTTGAAGATTTACCTTCAAAAAAAGATGAAAAACTCACAGAAAAAGAAGAAATTCCTTTTCAAAAAACACCTATCAAAAGCAACGATGCATCAGAAGAGTTTGGTCAATTGAATCTGTTGACCATTTATTTGAATTGTAAATTGTCGCCTTACGGCAAGGTAAGGTTCAAAGGGAAGCGTATCAGCTTGAAGGACTGTTCAAAAAGGGAAACATTTTGGCCTCTCGACTTTGAAGTTTATAGTTATCATGAGGAAGTCTATGTTATTGCACAGTACTGGGGCAACAATTATTTCCACAAGATAGTGGAAGATTTACCGAGGTTGGTGTTGTTTATAAAACTTTTGAAAGTCAATCCACAAATTAAAATCTTGAGTGCTGATCGATCGAAAAGAACGAGAGAACTGTTGGAAGTTTTAGGACTGGATTCCTCTCGACTGGTGACTGGCTGGGTGCGTGCAAAGGTGGCTTATGTGCCGAGAAGCACCGAGTGTGGCAAGGCAAACTTCCTCGAGGCTCAGGTTACCAACAAGATTTTCAGAAATCACATTGCCACCAACTTTTTTGCAGCACCTCCAACACCTTCCAAAATCATTCTCATTCAACGTTCCGGCTCCAGACGTTTGCTGGAACATGCGCAAGTGGTGGAAGCTTTGCGAGAAGTCGCCGCTAAACACAAACTGGAGCTTCACGTCTTTTCAGACAATCCTTCGCCCTCTTTGAAGGACACCATGATGTTGTTTGCTGAAGCGGTGGCGGTGGTAGCGCCACATGGAGCTGGTTTGTCGAATCTTCTTTTCAGTGCGCCTGGAACGCTGGTCTTGGAAGGTATTTTGAAATCTCCCAATGTCAACTTGTGCTACCAACGACTCGCGTTTGTATTGGGAATGAGGTGGTATGGCATGACATCGCAAGACCATGGCCTCAATTTTGTGTCTTTGAAAGCTGACTTGATTGCTAAGAATATCGATTATTTGTTAAATAAAACGAGAAAGGTTGAATTAAGTTCAAGTTAACAAAAACATTAAAAGTATATTTTAATTTTTCAAACAGTTTCAAGTTCTATCTATTGACTAATAGTGTTTTTTTTCTTCGAAAATTCTTATATTTTTATTAAGTAACGTTTTAAAATCGATAAAAGGTGTTTGGAAATAACATCTGTGGGTTACCGAGAATATTAAAATTTACTTTTTGAACCATTCACCCAAGTATAATGTTTAAAATATGTTTTTCTTAAGCTTTTTAGCAACTTTGTGCAAACTTTCAAGTTTTTTGCTCCGTAAAAAGTTAAAATTTCTTTCAATTCACACAAACGATTCCAGTTTATATTATAATTACATCTATATTTCTTTTGTAATGTCTTATTTCACTTTCCCATAAAACAATGAATACCTTAAACATTTAAGGAGCTTTTTGCTTGATATGTAGTTTCACAAACGAACTTATACAATACAATACAATACAATACAATACAAACACGAATATTATTACAGTGGCATTAACCCCGTAAGGTTATATAAATAAACTATCATTTTTACCAAAAAATGTTAACACTTCATGAGATAATATTTGCAACTTTTAATTATTTATTTGAAACAGCGTTATTCCAATACACTTCGGTTCAGTTCTAATCAATACTTTTCTATTTCATTTCTCCTTTTATGTTTCTTTTTATTTTTTATTTTTTTTAAATTTTATTTTTATTTTTGAGATTTTATTTTTATTTTTGAAATTTTATTTTTATATCGGAAATGTTCTTTTTACTTTTGAAATTTATTTTTATTTTGAATTCACGCATCAAATTCACTTTCATCACTTTTTTTCTTTTCCATTTCGATTCTCACGTACATAAAAACAAGTTTAATTTGTATATTCATGAGAATAGAGTTGCAATTAAAAATGATTTTGCTTGCATATTAAAGAGTGTTTCACTTCTGGGAGCACCTTTAAACACGGCGTCAAGTAAACACAATACAATATCATACAAATACAAAGATTATTATGGGGGCATTCACCCTGTAGAGTTTCGAGGTTAAATTCATTGATTAGCTCAGAGAACATAAGTCAAAACTAATCACACGTCATGAAACATTCTCTTTGAAGGTCTTTGTCTCATTATGTTTTTTATTCAAGGTGAAAGTTTTGTTGTCATGGAAACCACAACAAACACACATTCAGGTGTAATCTATTGATTATATTTGATTCTAAAACCAAACTCTATACACATACATTAACATCCACCCACCGACCCACCCACCCACCGACCCACCCACCCACCGACCCACCCACACACACACAAACACACACACACACACACACACACACACACACACACACACACGCACACACACACACACACGCACGCACACACACATACACACACACACACACACACACACACACACACACACACACACACACACACACACACACACACACAAAGAAATACACGTAAACATCTACATACACAGTAACATATACATATAATTTAACAACTACATATCAACCATTTACCGTTGAAGTGCCACCTAACTGATAATGTGGGCCCAAGTTTCAACGTACATGTTACATGCTTGTTAATGTCTCAACATTTCTATTTTTAGCCTCATTTTTGTGAGTCAACTGTTTTTAATTCGAGCATAATGTGTGTGACAAAAATTCAAATTAAGATTCTTCTGAAAAAATTGTGAACCTTCGTTTCCAAAACTAATTAATTCGTTTTTTTCAATCATTTTTTTGTTTTTAATGATTATTATTTGCGTTTTAATCCTTTTATATTCATTCAATAAAAAAAACTTCAAATTATCTGGTTTTTCGAAAACATAACAGCATTGTTTTTTTGGAATTTTAAAGCCTGAATCTTAACTAATCTTCAGCACTGTGTGCAAAGGCGCTCCCATGACGCTAGAAGACTGGACACTCCAGGACGGCATCTCTACGTTATTTGATTTTCCGCTTTTAGAATTCAAAGCTGAAAAGATTTTTTATGTATTAACATCGGAGTTTCATCAAAATCCACAGATGCAATAAACATATTAATGTTACTACATTATCATTCCAATAAACTATAATTAATGTTATTGTAACATAATACCAAAAAGTATATTAATAATATTTTCAAAAGATTTTCCAAAAACGATATTAATAATACTTTTATCGTTATTAGTTTATAACAAACACAAGTTTTTAAATCTTCTTCCGACCTATGGCTTTTGTGTTTTTTTGGTCTTTCTATCTCGAGCTTGTATTGTTTTCAAAATGATCTATAGATTCCATCGGGGCAAATCCACACATGGGGGGGGGGGGGGGGGGCTAAACTTCCATGACATACCACAACAATTGGTCGAAGTACTTCACCATGGCGTCTCAGCTGCTTGCCTTGACACTTCAAATAACAGGATTATATTAACATCATGTTATTAATATTAATGTTATATTATTATTATTATTACTATTTTTTTATATTATTATTCATTATTATTATTTTTTTTAATTATTATCATTAATATTATTATTATTATTATTGAACTTTTTTAATATATTGTTGTTGTTATTATTATTTCTATTACTTTCATTCTTTCTAGCTTCATTACTACCACTATCACGTGTCACACCATGTGTAGAAGAAGTTGCCATCGATGCCCCGAAGTTGTTTGAAATGTCTGAGAGTCACGAATGACACCCTCCAGAGCCAATTGTGGCGTTGGTAGGAGGTAGGAGGTTAGAGGTGGAGGGGAACAGAACGGGCATAAGCTGGTTGAGAGTTGCATCTGAACTGGGCGGGAATGAACGAAGAAAGCAATTGGATGTCTCGTAAGTTGTTGTGGAGTGGATTGAAGGCAACTGCTTTGTTGAACTGTCGTTTAACTTGTCACCCATTGGTGTGGAAAAAGCAAACGTTTAAATTAACAACTGGAAATGAGAATGTAGGAACAAAAGTAAAAGTCAGAAAAATGTTCGTAAAACTAGAAATCTTTGAAAAAATAAATTAATTAAAAAATTATGACCATTAGTTAAATATTGAATTAAACATATGAAAACTATAGAAAAACTTAAAACATATGAGCACTTTTGAAAAGTGGGGAATCAGCGCTATACAAATGATTTGATTAGATTTAATTAGATTAGGTTAAAACATTGGGATGTTAGAGAAGGACGGGGTTGAGTAACCGTATGACGAGGAGTGAGGTAACGAAGTATGGGAACAAAACGGCAAACAAAAAATTAGAAACCGACGTTGGGGAATCAGAAAAGAAGAAATAATTTGAAACATAAGGATGAAACTCGTTTCAAACGTCAACGTCGAAAAATTAAAACTGCTCAATTTTTGTTATTCTTTTGGTGGCTTTTTAAGCAAAAAAGAAAAAAATAAATTAATGTTTAACGAACCAATGAATGTTTTCATCTCGCTTATGAAATATATCCATAAATTAACCATTTAATTATCTAATTTGACTTTGTATTATTATTTGTATGGTCTTTTAATAAACAGTTTAAAGACGCCCGTGAAACAATAGGATTGTAAGAATTTGAAGCGATTGAGCGCTTTTGAACAGTGTTGATCAGCGCTATACAAATGATTCGATTAGGTTGAATTAAAAACATAAATTTTGAGAAAAACCTTTGTTAACAGTTGTTTTTTAATACTTTAATATTAGTTAATAAATTAAAAATTGTTATTTTTATCATTTCATTTCGCTATGTGCCAGCCAAACTTCCAAAACCCTTAACAAGCTCTCCATGAGATTAACAAAAGTCGAACAATAATGTCTATATCAAACGCATGCATGGATGTTGGTATTGTTTGACGTTACGGTCTATGGCGAAGTTTACTTTTTTGACTCCTGTTGACGATTTACAAAAGTTTATAAATTACAGAAAATTGAAAAAGTCTATAAAGATGTGTTGTCTTCAATTAAAGGTTTGAATTTGAAATTGAAAACTTAGTGACTCAAAAAATAGAAATAATAATACTAGTGGAAATTATTATTACGATAAGAATACTACTACTAATACAAGTTTCTATAATAATAATAATAATAATAATAATAATAATAATGAAAATATTTAAAAAAATAAAAATAACGATGAAAATTTTAATAACATTATTAATAAAAATATTGATAATAGTAATATAAAAAATATTGGTAATGAATTTTTTATTATTTTTAGAATTAATATATTTCGTTTGTGAAATGATAAGGTGTTTAACTAAATCGCCCGATTACAAATATGATTTTAAAAAAATTTAAAAAAAAACAACAATAATAATAATAATAATAATAATTAAAAAAATAATAATGAAAATAAAAATAAAAATAATATTATTAATAATAATAATTTAAAAAATAATAATAGAAACGATAGAGAAAATTAAAACATTCATCAGATGAAAAAAAAAATGAGAAAAAATAACCCACTATGTTGTTGTTAATGTTAACTATCATTTGATGCTTATACATGAAGCCTCAAGGATAAGTTACGGGCAAACTGTCTGGATATACCAACGCCATAAGTGTTCAAACACGAACGCCATAACCAGTTTTTTCACTCCTTTAGACTCCTCCTTAAGACACAAACCAGCACAAAATGACGTTGTTACAGAATAAGATGCAGTGATTATGAAATACATAAATATGTGCATGTTTGTATACACCAGTTCAAAACAACTTTACAATAGTTCATAAAATGATCGAAAAAGTTCAATGGTTGCGCAAGCTCAGTCGACGCTTTCTCTGCTGGAAGGGAGGGAGATGGGCGTGAGAAGTTTGTCTTCGAAGCTTTCTGTTTCCGTCACCAAAGCTTGTTCCAAAATGACCCTTCCTTCTTTATAGCGTTGAGTGTCTTCAGTGGCGAATTCGTACATCCAGCCCAGTCTGGCTGCGCAGTTTTTGCACGACACGTCACGCACCATGTGTCTGCCCGTCAGCATCACCCTGTCTTGCACCTCGCTATACACCAGGTTCACTACCTTTTTGAACAGAAAAGCCCTTCCCGTGGTGCCCGTAAACCGATGAGACATCAATTCCGACCTATTTGTCAGCGGAGTTTCGCAATTGGCACATGAAAATAATTTTGCACCACCCAAGTGATTTAAAAATATTCTTCCCATTGTTTTCTTAATTTTGTTATAATCCTTCTTAAAACAAAACTGCGTTTTTCTTGCTTCGAAAAGAATTTGCTTTGTTTACTTCATATGAACAGCTGAACTATTCGTATTGCTAGCGCCCAACTGGGCATGAAAAGGGAAGTGTTTTTGTCACAAATTAAAAAAAAAATTTGAAATAATTTTATTTTAAGTTTAAAAAAATTCAGTCAAAAATTATCAGACCTTTAAGATAATTTAAAACAATAGGCTTCTTACTTTTTTTGAAGTCTAAGCTTAAAAATACTTGAGGCTTCTTCAAAAAAAACCTCGCCCATAAAAGTTAATGAAACGCGGACTATTTACGCTGCAAATGCATCGATTTGATAAACATTTATACATTCAATCACTTATTCCTTTCAAGCTTTCATTCATTGAGAGGCTGGATGAATGGATCTGTTATGAAAGGTTTTCTTTTGAACATTTCCAGCGTTTGTCTAGACTCGCTTTTATAAAATAAACAAAAAACATATCGAACTCAATAAACTTTCAAAGCATATGTTATTTTTTCAATTTATTTTGAAAATCCTTCTTTGATGGTTAGTAACCAATTCAAACCAATTATACATTTTTTTGTTACATTTACAATGTACACAACGCAATAGGACACAAGCATTATGTTTCACGACTTGATTTTTATTTTGAAGTTGAAACAGCTTGAAACAAAGAATGTGCTAACCACCTGCACACTGCACACTTGTCGAATGTCGAATAATAAAAACTCATGGAGTTTTCAACAATTCTACTTTTTGCTTACACCTTTTTTACAAAACCAATATTTTTTAATCACTCTGACTCTATGGACAATTTTCCAACGAACATTGTGTACTTTGGGAAATCAACTTTTGAAATAAATAAAATTATTATTTAATTTACTATTATTTATGAAATTTATACTTCTTTTTCTTTAAATTATAACATTTTCAGAGTTTAATTATAAAAAAACTACAAGAAGAATTATTGAACATGCACAGGAAGGCTCAGGCCTTCCTGATGATGGGGAAGCCGTATATGACAGGGGCAGCCCCATTGACGTACTTGAGTTTGCACGCCTCCCTGCTAGCCAGGGCACTGTTGGCAAGCCAGTCCTCAGAGGCTTGGTTGGAAGAGGCAGAAGAAGCTTGAGCTTCGTTGTTGTGTTTGTTGGAGACCTTTGGAGACAGCTTGTTCCTAGAAAGTGGCAACTTGGACAGCTTGTTGACTTTCTTCTTGGGCAGAACCGAGTCTGTGTTTTCTTGAGGGGGTGTGGCTGAATCATCGATACTGTTGCTTCCTTCTCTTTCAGGCACCGAGTGCATCCACGCCTGCAGCAAGGCGTGTGTGTACCTGTTGATGTCCTTGTCAGTCACCTCCCACAGATTTGCCAGCACGCACGGCCTTGAGGCAAAGATGAGTATGAAGTTTAATTAGAAAACGACAAAGCAGGAAATTAGATAGGATAAGATAAAATAAAATAAGAAGGAAAAAAAATAAAAAAAGACAAAATAAGGTAAGATAATATAAGAGAAGATAAGATTTAAAAAAAGGTTAGATAATATTAGATGAAATGAGATGGGATAAGTTTATCAGCAGCCACTGACGATCCAGCCAGGAAGTAGTAATTGAGGATGCCGACTGGTTCGAGGACTCCATGAGACCACAGACGACCACTGCTGCAGCCCATGAGAAGGGCAGCTGACCTCAGGTGCAGCATCTGCAGGCAACCCCCGTTCAAGTACTTGCTGCCGGAACCATGCCCTGCGTAGCTGTTGGTGGAAGGTGTTGTTGATGTGAGATTTTGTTGCTTGTTGTTGGTGGGGTTGTTAAATGAATCATTGTTGTTGTGTGGAAAAGTTAAATTGAATGAAAAAAAAGAAAAAGAATGAACAAGGTGAATGAACAAATACATGAAGGAATAAATAAACGAATAAATTAGTGAATGACTGAATGAATGAAGAAACGAATAAATGATGCTTATAGAGAGCGGCCCAAACATAAAGAGGTCCTTGTTGCACAGCTTGTTGCTGAGTTCCTCCGACGAGGGAGCCTCACCAGCCACTCCTTCCCACCCACTCCTGCACACATTTATTATTGGAGTTGGAACATTCGTTCAATAATTGAAATGAAATAAACTATTATTTATTATTTAGTCATTTATTTTTCAATATTTTTATTATTTATTTTTCAATATTTTTATTATTTATTTTTCAATATTTTTATTATTTATTTTTCAATATTTTTATTATTTATTTTTCAATATGATTGTTATTCAAGTTTAAAAATCTATTCAAAAATTTCATGAAATAAATGTTGTAATAATTTTTTAAAGGTAGAATATCAGAAATATGTTGATCGTTTTCAATGTTAGAAAAATCCTAAATAGCTTAAAAACCCGATCAAGTGAAGCTAAAATTGAAGAAGTTGTGAGGATTGGAAATATAATCAAGAAGACCAACTTTTTAAACAAATTCAAAAACCGATCCTCCGTATCAGGTAGGTTGCTTTCAGGGTTGATGACGTAAAAGACAGAAGACCTGTCCACCCCTCTTTTGAGAATGGAATCGTCCACAGAACACGCCAACTGGCCAATCATGGAGTGGTAGGAGAGTTGCCTAGTGAAGGTTTGTTTCTTGAGGAAGGGGAGGTTCTCGAAAGGTAAATGTTGGATATCCTGTTTGGAAAAAAAATTAAATTACAATGGACTAAAATTGAATTTATTTATTTTCAACTTAAATGTTATAAATAGTACAATAAATAAAGACAATGAAATAATTGAAAACAACACAATAATTGAAAATAATACAAAAACAAAAAACAGTACAAAAATTAAAATGATAAGAAATTTCGATATCAGTGCAACTTCTCACAGCAAGGACGTGAAGGTACCTTATCGAGGATGAGGATGACAGGTCCCTTGGAGGCAGTAGCGAGGTTGAGGCATTTGCAAGAGGCCTGTATGGCTGGAACGTATTTCTTGAGGTCGTTGAGGAAAGAGGAAGAAGAGGAGGATGAAGAAGACGAGGAGGAAAGAGTGTCTGCAGAGAGGTAGCAAAGAGCTTGGAGGATGTACCTGACATCCAAGCCGTCTGCACCACTCAAGAAGACCTGGTGCGGTTGAAGGGTGGTGAAAGGATTCGGCGCATCTAGTCACTTTTTGGTTTCAGAATATTTGTCTTTTAAAATAATCATATAGTTTACGAAAAAGCAATCAGAGTAGTAAAAAATTACCAAGTAAATGAAGAAAAGTGAAAAAAAAAACCAACTTTGACCAATTCTTTCTTGCATCGGGGCACGAAGGGACATAACTTGAAGAACCTTTCCACCTCCTTGTCGAGCCTCTGCTCATCCACATCATTCAGCAGACAGCCCAGCAGACCAGCTTTCCAGCACGACAGCCACTCCTTCTCCACGTCTTCCAGCCAATCCTGCCAATGTAGTGTGAGCTGTGAGCTGACTGAGTTCGCAGAATTGGGGGTTAATTTTTGATTTTTTATAGAAAAATATTGATTAATTTTATTAAAAACATGTTTTTAATGTTAGAAAAATGTTAAAAATATAATTTTTTTTAAATTTGTGAATAAAAACAACAAATTTGGAAAAAATCAACCTCCAGCTGTTCATCCAACTCCCTCATCTTCGTCCACCAGTCCTTCCTTGACGTCACCTGCGAAGATCCATCGCAACATGAGTCGTTCGAAAGATTTATTTGAGATTATTTGTAATGTTTAAAGTGAAAAAATAAATTAATTATATAATGAATTTATTCATTTTTTAAAAATATTAGTTTGATAATTTTTTATATATTTATATATTCAAACGAATTCTTTGATTTAATTTAGTTTTTATTTATATATCTTCAAATATTGAAGCTCCAGTCAATAAAAAATATTTAAACAAAATTCGTACTTTTATTGCATTGTTCAACCCACTCATCCATCCATCCATTCACCCACTCATCCATCCATGCATTCACCCACCCATCCATCCATTCAATCACCCACCCATCCATCCATTCATTCACCCAATCATCCATACACTCATCTACCCAACCAAAATTCCACCCAGCTACTCACCTATCTAACCACTCATTCACTCAACCAACCACTCATCCACTTACCTACCCTAACTCTAACCCACCCATCCACCCACCCACTCACCCATCCACCCACCCACTCGCGCATCCACCCAGCCAACTTCCTACCTACCCTAACCTACCCATCCACCCAACGAACATTCCACCCAGTCACCCACCCAACCTCCCATCCACACACCTACTCACTCTAACCACCCACCCACCCACCTACCCACCCATCCACCCAACCACCCATCCACCTATCCACCCATCTACCCAACCACCCATCCACCTATCCATCCATTCACCCAACCACCCATCCACCCATCCACCCAACCACCCATCCATCCATTCACACAACCACCCATCCACCCATCCACCCAACCACCCAACCACCCATCCACTCAACCACCCATCCATCCATCCACCCAACCACCCATCCACTCAACCACCCATCCACCCATCCACCCAACCACCCATCCACTCAACCACCCATCCACCCATCCACCCAACCACCCATCCACTCAACCACCCATCCACCCAGCCACCTTCATATTATTCCGGCACTCCTTCTTCACCCACTCAAACCTCTCCACATACTCCTCCCGCTGGAAAACAAAAAGATTTTATGACTTCCAAAACAATAAGAGAGTAATCAGGGCGAAAGTCGGAACACAATCAAACCCGCCCTAGGGAGTGACAAACAGTAGAGAAGTGTTTACTAGAGCAACTTTTATTATTATTTTTTTAATTTTTAATTTAAATTTTTTTATTTTTAATTGTAATTTAGTGATTATTATTTTTATTATTCAATATTCTGAGTTTTATTGATATTTAATTTTATTGTTTTTTTATAGTTTAATGGAACTTTTAACTCTTGATGGCCTACTTATAGTTAATCGTCACAAAATTAAGTCTGAATAAATTTATTTGGTCTTTTAAATCTAATCAAATTTATTTTAAATGGATTGCTTTAAATATATTCATCAAATTTAATAGGAAGTTCATTATAACTAATCTCATTTGATAGGAATTTAATTAATGTGATGTTCCAGGCTTTGGCACTTATCGCCACAGTACCTGTTTGACGCTCATGTGTGGGAGGGGGATGGTGAGGGGGGGTTGACGGGAGGTGAGTCTCGTGATCACCAACTGACTCCTGTCGGCTATTTGAATGCTATTAACCAAACACACCGTCCAGTCTGCAGTGTTGGAGGTGTAGTGGGCGTTGATGGTGGTTTGGACGTGTGGTTATGGCTCCTAGAGAGCCGTGGTCATCTTCAACCCCTGAAGAACCAACATCATCAAATGGGTGGTGGAGATGTGTGGATGAGAGAATTTGTGATGGTCAATGTGGCGATGGTTAATAGTAGTATGGACGGGTGGTTGATGAATGATGGCAGTGTTGAGGTAGAAAAAAAAATCCTGGTAGCAGCAGCAACCACCAACCCTGGGGAATGTACTGGAGAGAGTGCTTGAACTTGTCGACACCCCACGAGAAGTCCACGAAGGAAGTCATCTTGCAGAGATTCTCACTGCTCCTTTTGTCACTCACGTCTGCTCCATTGGCGGTCTTTGTGGAGGCTCGAAGACTCTTTTCAATGTTCCTGTGAGGATAACGTGCAGCTTAATGTCGGAAATATTTTTATTCAAAAAAAAAATTTTTTTTAATTTTTGAAATTATTTTGAAGGTTGCAGGTTGAAAATATTCGCAAAATATTGCAACTTTTAAAATCAGTTTTGATGCGAACGAATAAAGCGTATTAAACATTCGAAATAAGAGAAGCATACAATTAAGTTGAATGCAGGGAAATACAATACAATAAAATATAAAAAAAATATAGTACAATTTAAAACAATACAAAAAATAAAAAACAATATGGAACAATACAAAACAATACAAAATAATATCATATAATTCAAACACGATGCCATAAAACAAAAAAAATACTACCATCATTGGCATTAACCCCAAAGAGTTTCAAGACCACACAGTCAACAACAAAAACACACAGTCAACAACAAAGAAACACGGTCAACAACAAAGAAACACAGTCAACAACAAAAACACACAGTCAACAACAAAGAAACACGGTCAACAACAAAGAAACACGGTCAACAACAAAGAAACACGGTCAACAACAAAGAAACACGGTAAACAACAAAGAAACACGGTCAACAACAAAGAAACACGGCCAACAACAAAGAAACACGGTCAACAACAAAGAAACACGGTCAACAACAAAGAAACACGGCCAACAACAAAGAAACACGGTCAACAACAAAGAAACACGGCCAACAACAAAGAAACACGGCCAACAACAAAGAAACACGGCCAACAACAAAGAAACACGGCCAACAACAAAGAAACACGGCCAACAACAAAGAAACACGGTCAACAACAAAGAAACACGGTCAACAACAAAGAAACACGGCCAACAACAAAGAAACACGGTCAACAACAAAGAAACACGGCCAACAACAAAGAAACACGGTCAACAACAAAGAAACACGGCCAACAACAAAGAAACACGGTCAACAACAAAGAAACACGGCCAACAACAAAGAAACACGGTCAACAACAAAGAAACACGGCCAACAACAAAGAAACACGGTCAACAACAAAGAAACACGGCCAACAACAAAGAAACACGGTCAACAACAAAGAAACACGGTCAACAACAAAGAAACACGGTCAACAACAAAGAAACACGGTCAACAACAAAGATACACGGCCAACAACAAAGAAACACGGCCAACAACAAAGAAACACGGTCAACAACAAAGAAACACGGTCAACAACAAAGAAACACGGTCAACAACAAAGAAACACGGTCAACAACAAAGAAACACGGCCAACAACAAAGAAGCACGGTCAACAACAAAGAAACACGGCCAACAACAAAGAAACACGGTAAACAACAAAAAAACACGGTCAACAACAAAGAAATACCGTCAACAATAAATCAAAGTTCTATCAAACAACGAAACGAGGTGCTATCGAACAAAGAGCAAAGTAGCCTCAAAGAAAGAACAAACCTGCGTTTCTTGGTGAAGACAAAGAGGCTGTTGTGTCTGAGGGAGACGGACAAAGCCTCGGCGAGGTAGTGAGCCGTGGAATGGACATCCATGAAGATCAAAGCCAAGTGGGTGCAGAGGTGGCGGTAGATGATGAATGAGGGATCGGCTTGGATGTCTGCAATGGCTGTCAGCAGCTCCTTGTGACCTGTAGTGGTTCGGTTGTTTATGGTGGTGGTTTGGTTGTTTGTGGTGGTTTTTCTAATAGTCATTCAAAGAATTAAAAAAAAGTGATGGAACGAGTAGTGTAGAGAATATATGAACAAAAATGCTTACCATCAGGTGGAATGTCCTGCAGTGAGAGCTTGGTAAGTCGTTTGTTGAGAGATTTGTCATAAGATTTTTCAAGAGGTTTTTCAACTGGCTTGTTGAGTTCAAGAGTAGGCATACGTGGCTTGCGTGATTTCTTAATAGGAGCATCAGGCTCAAGAAATGTTGAAGAAGAAGAAGTAGATGTCGTGGTTTTGGTACTTTTGACCGGAGTGGGTAGAACAGAAGGGGGAAGAAGAGCGTTAGATACTGTTTCATCTTCCTCGGGGAAGGCAGGCAGTCTTCCAATGGCCGAACAGATGAGGGTCCACTCAGACAAGTAACCCTCCATGGCAGGGGGCCACTGGAAGTTGACGGAGAGGGACGTGAGATGGATTTGAAGTGCCATGTCACTGGCAGGCTGTTCCATGCCAGTCTGTCTGGCCAGCAAAGAAGCTTCTGTGAGGCACTCTGAAAGAACTTGTTGCGTCTTGGAGGGCTGCAGCTTGAAGCTGGTTTGGAGCTTGAGCAGCTTCAGACGGACAAAAGCCTCATGGAAAATAACGTCTGCGTTGAAGGCACCGTTGAAGGTGCTCTCGAAGCTCTCATCAAAGAGCAGCACTGTGGTGTGTCTGAGCTCTCCTACTTCGTCCCACACCAGCTGCTCCTGCAACTCCGCCAGGGCAGCCTCCTGCAGGGCTCCTCGGCAGCCCTCGAGCTCCTCAATGGCTCGCAGCAGCACTTCAGGCTCCCTCTCGGCCACCTCACAGTCCGTCACTAGTTTCAGCAACTGCAGTCGTCGACCATTCAAAACGTCTCCACACTCCGCACACACCCTCAAACCACCCCCGCTGTTGTCTTTCCTCCTTCTTGCTATGCCATCTTTTTTAAATTTCGATTTGGCATTCCGGTCTAACTTACAGGCTCCCTCTGAGACTCCTTCCACCATAGCCCAACACTGTGGCACACGAACCACCACGTCCGTTCTTCCTTTCTTCGACGGACTTGCTTGTTCGTCATTCAGATCAAACGACAGGGGCTTGATAGCCAGGTCAAAGTCATCTTCACCATCCACCATTGGCACCTTCTTGCTTGTCTTCTTGGCCTTCCTTTCCACGTTTTCCTTGTCCTCCTCCACATACACCTTGAATGTTTTCCCAGTGGTCCTTGCAACCTTGCCTGACGCCACCACATCGGTGCTTCTAAGCCCCTTGTTCCTGGGAGTTCTGAGGGTGACGTCTAAGAGGGAAGGTGGCTTGGTCAACGTGCTTGAGCTCTTCTGCCCTCTGGTGCTCCTGTTGCCTGTCACAGAGTCGTTGTCGGGGCCTTTCTTCTTGTTGTCCTTGTCTTGTTTGACTTTCAAAACGCTCTTGACGTCTGTAGCAACACTGCCACTCATATCGCCAACACCACCACTACCAGCTCCACTCACACCACCACTATTATCACCACTATTACCACCACTAATACTAACACCTCCACTACCACCACCACCACCACCACCACCAACACCACCACCACCACCACCACCACCACCACCACCAACACCACCACCACCACCACCACCACCACCACCACCACCCCGAAGGTCGACAAGGGGGCGTTCATGTGAAGGGAAGAGGCTGCGATCGAGGACGTTGAGGTGGTAGTGACTGTCGGCCAAAAAGTTCTGCAGACTCGAGAGGCGCACCAGGGACAACAGGCACTCTGCCATCCTGAGGGGGGTGGTGGTCGATGTGTGTGTTACACACCGTTTGGGCGTTCCTTGTAAAGCCATAACCCAGTTGGGTTGATGTGTAAAAATAGGAAAAATTCGTTTAAATATAAAATAAATAAAAAGTAATATTGCAAAAAAAAAAAAACAAAAAACATTCAGAAAATTGAGAAAAGTAAAAAAAATTTCAATTTATTTTCATTTTCAAATTACGTTTTTATATAGAAAAAATTATTTAACATAGAAATATTATTGAAACTATGTGAAGATAAAAATTATTTTAAAATTAAGTGAAAACGAAAAATATTTTCAGTTCATTTGAAGACGAACAAAGACGTTAAGAGCATGCAAAGATGAACCTATTGTTAAACATTTCCAAAGGTCGCCAAACAATCCCTGGTTACCTGTACTTCATGGAAAAGCTTTTGCTGTAGGCGAGTGCTTGAATGAGGTTCACTTGCGCCTCCCTGGCCACGCCCACTCTCACAAAGCCCCGCCCCACCAGCATGTTGCTGTCCACTAGCTGCGTCACCAAGGACAAACGCTCCGATGTTTTAAGCAGACCTGATGGGAGAAATCGGCCGTGTGATCGGTGGCGGGAAATCGGCCGTGTGATCGGTGGCGGGAAATCGGTTGTGTGATCGGTGGCGGGAAAAAAACCGCAAATTTAAAAGATCGGCGATTGAGAACTTGGCTTATATGGTTAATGAATCAGTTGATGATGGTTGAGAATAAAATTATTTAGAAAGAAAAATATTAGAATAATAATAATAATAAAAACAATAAAAATAAAAATAAAAATAAACGATGAATGTACTGGAGCACCTGTGTTCTTGCACTCGAAGAGACTACACACCAGGGACTTGAGGAGGCTGGAGGAGTTGTAAGCCCAGAAGATGCGTGTTCCTGATGGTGATGGTGATGACGGTGGTGAAAATGATCTAATTTAATTTGATCTAATCAGGACGTGCGTAGCGCGCCTTTGAGCACTTTAATGATGATTTTGATGATGATGATGATGATGATGATGATGATGATGATGATGATAATGATGATGATTATGATGATGATGATGATGATGATGATGAAGACGGTGATAAGAATTCGAAAAATCAGATTGAATAAAAGTGCGACAGTATTCAACGTTCTCAAACATCAGCTTGAAAGAAGATACAAAAAAACACAGACAAAGACACATCAAAACACAGAAATACACAAAAATACACAGACACATAGAAATAAACAGACACACAAAACACAAGAAAACACCATGGGAGTTGTTGTCACTGAGAAGCGCCAGGGTTTCGACCACAGGGGTGATGGAGGCTGCCACTGCAAAGACCTTCTGTCTGTCTGGGAGGTCCAGTGAAGAGACCACGTGGCAGAGGAAGTTGAAGAGGCGGGCACTGATGTAGGTGCTGTCTATGGTGCTGTCCTTGATGGCGTCGTAAGAAACACTCACCTGGTGCATGCATGCAAGCATGGAGTCCAACTGGTGGTGGCGGCGGTGGTGGTGGCGGTGGTGATGAAGTGGAGAAGGAGAAAAGGATGAAAAATATAAAGATAATGGTGACGATAATGATGAGAAGGAGGATGAAGAGGAAGATGATGATGATGATAGTGGTAGTGACGACGACGACACTGATGTAAAACTAAATGGTTAAAATTGAAAAAAGAACGCAAAGTGGAGAACAAGGAGCACCTGTTTGTTCCTCAGCAGCACCAGAGCCTTGCAGAGTAGGAACTCCAGCCACATGGCAGACTGCTTCTCCATCATCTTTCCTCCTTCCATCATCTTCTCTCTTCCATCCATCATCTTCTCTCCATCCATCTCAGTCCTCAACAGCCTCTGCACGTCATCGAGGAAGGACATGGAAGCCGTCACCTGGTTCCTCCCCAACAACTCCTCAATGAAGCGACATGCCGCCCAGAGAAACTTCAATGATGATGATGATGATGACGATGGTTACTAATGAAATGATAATTAAAAAAATATAAGAAAAAAATATTAATAATAAAAACAATATAATAATAAGAAAGATGAAGATAAATCGTAAAGGGCCAAGGCTAAGGCACCCTACCTTGGGAGCGTTCTTTGTCAAGACACTCAACTTGAGCAGCAGCATCAAACAGCTTGCCACTGATCGGTGCTGTGGCGGTGGTGGTAGTATGTTTGTGCAGCTTGTGTGAGCGTGTAAACCGACCGTGTCTATTGGACAACAAAACACAACAAACACACCAACACCACACCATACCACAACACACCACACCACGCCACACCACACCAGACCACATTACACTACACCACACCACACCACACCACACCACACCACACCACACCACACCACACCACACCACAGCACACCACATCACACCACATCACACCACACCGCACCACACCGCACCACACCGCACCACACCACACCACACCACACCACACCACACCACACCACACCACACCACACCACACCACACCACACCACACCACACCACACCACACCACACCACACCACACCACACCACACTATACCACACCACACCAAGTCACACCAGGCCACACCTGGTGCATTTGCAGCAGCACGCAGAGCAGCTTGAGGTACTCGAGATCAAAGTCGTCAACACCGCCACAGCCACCACTCCAGCCACAGGACGCCAGAGTGGCTTTATGGAGGTCAAGCGAGGTGATGAGTAAGTCAAGGTCACACGAGGTTACCAGAATGTCGTCTTGTATGCATGTGTTTGTCTGGTTGTCTGTGTCTAAGGGCGCCTCTGTGGTCTCTGTGGAAGTGGGAGAGGTACGGATGTGAAATAAAAATGGGTGTGGAGGGGGACGATGAGAAAGAGTGTGAAGAGAGAGTGATGAGTGGTTGCAGAGAAGGCCTCTGAAGGACAAAATAAGGACCTTCCTTGTTCTGCAGGGCGTCCAGCTGCACCATCTGCCTGCTGATGTCCAACTGCATCGGTCAAGCAGCCGTGAGTTAGTGCATACGAATAAAAATCAAATTTTAAACAAATGCCATCAACACCTATAAAGCTTCGTGATTATTCTTGCCATTCTTGCCATCAGCAACACAGATAACCACATTGCACCACATGACCACTACAACCACATCCCACTGAACGCAACCACTATAAAAACATAACGACCACTGAAACTACTACAGCGTGTACCATACTACAGCCGTACACCAAACTACAGCTACCTACCACACTACAACTACCCACCACACTACAGCCGTGTACCATACTACAACCACACACCAAACTACAGTCGTATTACGCTACACCACGCAACCTTCCCAACAACTCCACCCAAGCACCTCAGTGTTATTGTAGGGCAGAGTGAGCACAAACTTCTGCAGAAGGACTTGGCCTCGTAACAGACTCAAACGACCTTCCTTCCCTTGTACTCCCTCCAACTCTTCCTCCATCTCTTGTAACAACTTCATGGCTTCTCTGTGGTGGTGGTGGTGGTGGTGGTGGTTGTAATGAGGTGGCGGTGAGGTGGTTTAGTTGGAGGTGGTGGAAGTTGTGGTGTAGTTAAAGGTGGTGGTGATGGTGTAGTTGGTAGTGGTGATGGAAATGGTATAGTTGATGATGGCGGAGCTGATGTTGTAGTTGGTAGTTAGCAGTGATGCAGTTGGTGCTGGTGGTGATTGTACGTTAGTTTTTTTCCAGGGGTATAAATCAGAAAGTTAGGCATAGTCAGCCAACGACAAAAAACGAAGAGGCAACCGACTGTGTGTTGTTGTGGACGTCCTTGAGCATGGTGCACTTCTTTAACTTCAGTCTCAGCGCCTTAGCTGCGTCACCGCCACCACCACTTTTATTCTCACCACCATCACCATTGCTACCACCACTACTACCGCCAGTTTTATCACCATCCCCGCTACCACCACCACTGCCACCCCCGCTAGTGCTGTTGCTGCTGTTGTTGTACTCAGCCACCAGTTGATCAAGCACAGCTTCATGGTAGGCATGGTAGCGACTGTCGTAAGATCTGTGGGAGGAGCATGCATAAGTTAATAATACGATTAACATATAATAATACACAATAACTAAAAGTATTATAATAAATAAGTATAATAATTAATACAAGTATGAATACAAAACAATACAAACACGAATAATATTATGAAGACCCTAATAATAATAAGAGGTAGTTAGAGTAATGACGTGGAAGCCAAGAGACCCACTTGACTAATGTTATATCTATAAAATTTGATATGTTATACAGCACAGCATCAATAATCCAGGTGAAAATGACGAACAGCTCAGTATGTCAAGATGTATATGTAATGAGAAATGAATAATTGTAGTCAATCA
>OX387249.1:5711427-5792147 GCA_947562095.1 Branchellion lobata | reverse complement strand
CCCATGCAACATTCCTGATGTGTGCTTAATGAAATGAATTATCATAATGATGAATTCCTCATTAATCGTGTAATACTATTAGTAGCAAAACTAATGAAAATGATGATGATGATGATGATAATAATAATAATAATAATAATAATAATAATAATAATAATAATAATAATAATAATAATAATAATAATAATAATAATAATAATAATAATAATAATAATAATAATAATAATAATAATAATGATAATAATAATAATAATAATAATAATAAAAATAATAAAAATAATAAAAATAATAATAATAATTCAAAGAATAATAATTATAATAATAATATAAAGAATCATAATACTAATTTTATAATTAGTAGTAGTAGTATAGTAGTAGTGGCAATAGTATAACCCTTATTATTATTATTATTATTATTATTATTATTATTATTATTATTATTATTATTACTACTTCTACTACTACTACTACTACTACTACTACTACTACTACTACTACTACTACTACTACTACAACTACTACTACTACTACTACTACTACTACTACTACTACTACTACTACTACTACTACTACTACAACTACTATTAATGTTAGTTAATATTTGTAACAGTTTCAGGAGTGAGATGGAGGAAGAGGAGGGAGTTTGGAAGGAGGCGGTGTTGCGAACGTTCGAGAATGCGGAGAGTGTAACGCTGGAAAAGATGTGCCGATACAACGAGATGTACGGTGAAGGAAGAGGAGGAGGAGGAGGAGGAGGAGGAGGAGGAGGAGGAGGAGGAGGAGGAGGAGGAGGAGGAGGAGGAGGAGGAGAAGGAGGAAGAGGAAAAAGAGGAGGAGGAGGAGGGAGAGAAGGAGAAGGAGGAAGAAGAGAAGGAGAAGGAGGGGGAGGAAGAGGAGGAGGAAAAGGAAGAAGAGGAGGAGGAGAAAAAGAAAGAACAAAAAATGGCGTGAGGAGGGAACTGCACCAATTTTATAAAAGTGAACTTCGTAATGGCGGAGTGAAAAGAAGTAAAGAAGAACATGAGAGAAGGGGAGGTGAAGCAGAATACAGCGTTGTTGATGGTGGGAAAGGATGGTACATGGGAGGAGAGAAGGTGGTGGTGGCCAGTTACCCTCTCAACACGCAGGAACAAGCACGCCTGTTCGTCAAGGCGCTTAGGAAGGAGTCGGTGCCGTTGGAGGCGATGAGTGCAATGACTGGAGAGGATGTGTACTCATTCTGGCAGTGGGTGAACAAGTGTGGTAGGCCGTGGGTGGGAGTGAAGATGATGAAGAGGGCCAATGCAGAGGTCGAAGGGGTGTATGCAGGGGTGCGCAAGGATGAATTCGTTGAGGGATTCACGCAGGTGCATTTCAGTGATAAGAAAAAGATCAAAGTGGTGAGAAGAGTTGGTAGGAAGACCCAAAACACCAATGGAACTCCAACGTGCAATGGCTTCGTGAGGGAAGCACTCAAAAAACCCGCAAACAAGAGGATGAAAGAAGGAGAAAAGCTTGTAAGCAACACACCACAGTCAAAAGAACCTGACCCTCTACTACACAAGATTGTCCTCTCGCAAGAAAACTCTGTTAAAATCATAACCATCAACCACTCCACTCCACTCAAAATACACCACCAGACAGATGACCAAAAAGGCCCGAAAGGCAACCCCCGGAACGGCATGTGTAAGCAAAAGGCTGCTTACAGCACCAATGGCGTGTGCATTAATGAGACTGAAGAGATTTATGGGAAGAAGATTTGTAGGAGCATCGGTGGAAACCATGGCGACGAAAAAAATGACGTGCTTACAAGGGTTGAAAGCAATCAGGAGCAGAATAACAATGAGAGGAGCCAAAAACATCCACCTATGCCACCACCATTAAGATCCCCCGCTGAGTGTTGTGGAGTTGAAGAGGCCATTAAAAGCACAACGTCAACACTAAAAGCCAATCCCGCGTGCGAAACTAATCGACAAAATGAACGCTATAAAAAGTTCGATGAGAAGAGTACGTCAAACCTCAAAGCGAAAGAACCGCGTGGAACTGACGAAACAGCCACACACGTTGATAAAAACACCACCACAAACGCTGCACACAGCAGCAGTGCGGTAGTAGCGGCGCCTGGAGAACAGTGCAGGTCTCGCATCAGAGAACTCATCAGAGCCTTCGACCACCAGGCATACCTGCCACCTCGAGGCACTTTCGAGAGGAACTCCTCATGCAGTGCCTCTGCAAGGAGTTGCAAGACATCCCACATGCACCGCTCAGAGGCCTCTCGAGCCTCCGAACGATGCCTCAGCGCTCTCAAGACCCACTTGAAGAACACGCCTGGAAAGAAAAACGAAATTCGTCAAATCTCCTCCGTTGCCAATGTCTCCGCCAATGTTGCTGCAAGTGCATCTGCCAATGTAACTACCAATTCCTCTGCAAATGCCACTACCCACGTGAATGGAATTGTAGACTCGAAGATGTACACTCCCACTAGAGAGCCGACTTTCGTAACAACAAGTACGCCATTGTACATTTCCACAACCTCTTTCACACCTACCACCTCCTTCAGAGGCAATAGAAACGTCACTTCGCTCACAGCCAGACGTCTGGACTTCTCCACCAAAGAGCACCACAACACACCTACCTACAACACCAACACCACCATTGAACCTCTGGCAACGAGACTTTTGAAAAAAGATTCGGACGAAGATTTGAAGGAAAATTTGGAAAGAGATTTGAAGAGAGATTTGGAAAGAGATTTAAAAGAGGATTTAAAAGTTCGAGAATCATTTGAAGGCTCGGATGCTTCCTTGCGACACCCAGACAAGGAAGTCTTGAAGACACCAACGAAGTCCTTGAACGGTCACGTGAGACACCTCAATAAAGATTTACTTTTAGACGCACACCACATGCAGACCTCTCCAGTGAAGAGTCCTTCGCCACGGCAGCACAACAGAAACTCACGTGCCTCTTGTGCCAAGAGTGTCCAACGGTCCTTCACTTCAGTCGCCAGAATGATTGACAAGTTCAACAAAATGTCAACTCCACCCCCTTGCAATACCCCACCTCGCCACGCCTCCCCCCGCTACACACCACTTCACCACACATCACCTCACCACACCTCTTCTCACCATACATCACCCTACCACACACCCCTTAAGATGACCCCAATCAAGATGAAAATTTAAATTTGAAAGAAATACCTTTGACTACAATACATTGCAATATAACGACTGATAACATTAGATCAGAGTTTGAAAGGTGTCAGGAATGAAGCGGTAGTTATAGCGTTAGAGTAGTTTGGCTTGAACCATAGACTCCATAGACTTAAAGCTTCGCAGACTTTATTTGATTTTGAGTGAGACGTTGACTGAATAGATTGAAATTTTTTTTAAAATTAATAATAATCTGAAAAATTTAAAAACATTCAACCCTTGAAGCTAATGTGATTTACACACATACATTGGAACAATGAAGATTCATGAGTATTCACCAATGTCTTATCTCCCAACACATTCCGCCACTTGCAATCAAGGTTCCTTAAAATATACGCTTTGGTCACCCTTAGTCATATCAATGGTTAACACTCAAGTGTAAGGTTATTGTTAATTTCTTTTGTCAATAAAACATCTAAAATTTCATGTTTGAAATGGGAGCAAAACTCTTGAGACTGAAATGACAATGAATTCGCATTGTAATGGCTAATGACGCAAGAAGTCATAGAAGCTTTGAGAAGTTGAACTAAAAAAATTAATATAGAGGGTTTTGTCATACGAACACATCATCTTACATATATAGCTGGTTTTTCACGCGCTAAACCATATTTTCACATAAAAAACACATTTTCTACCAAGACTTCTCGATACACTTAAAGAAGAAAAAAAAAGTGAAAAAAAAAAAACAATGAATAAATAAAATAATAATAATAGAATTCCATCAAAAGCTACAAGTCCCACCAACCTTTCCAGCTGTTCCAGCTCACACTCGAGGATGGCGGTGGTTGAAAGGGAGGGTGTTTTGCTCAAAAAGTTCTTGAAGCCTGAGGCTAATGTACTGTGTGTGGGTGTGCGTGTGTGTGTGTGTGTGTGTGTGTGTGTGTGTGTGTGTGTGGGTGTGTGTGTGTGGGTGTGTGTGTGTGCGTGTGTGTGCGTGTGTGTGTGTGTGTGTGTGTGTGTGTGTGTGTGTGTGTGTGTGTGTGTGTGTGTGCGTGTGTGTGTGTGTGTGTGTGTGTGTGTAATGTCAGTGGTATTAGAAAATCCTTCTTTAATCATAAATCTTCCTGAGTACCTCAGTTACAAAAACCACCCAGCTTCCCTCATTCCACCAGTGCACAACAACCCCACAAAACTGCACCATCATCATTCCACAAATCTCTAACCTTCCACTCATACCCCCAACAACCAGCAAACTCACCAACTTACCCACTCAACCACACCACCAACCTACCCACTCAACCACACCACCAACCCACCCAATCAACCACACCACCAACCCACCCAATCAACCTCAACCAACGTCCTCACAAAGCCACCACTAATTCACAAACCACCAACCCACCACCAACCAACTCACAAACCACCAACCCACCACAAGCACTCACCCACCATCAACCACCCACTCACAAATACTTTGGCTTCTTGCCAGCACCAATAACATCCTTGGTGGTGAGAGACCATCGCAACACCGCCTCCTTCAGCTTGCCTGGCTCCCTGAACAGACCTTCTACCAGCGTGTTGTAAGCCTCTCTGTACAGACCCGTCTGTCAATGTGGTGTGGTTGAAGGGTTATGTTGATGGGAGGTGGTGTAGGTGGTGTGGTGTAGTGTTTGAAAGTTGATTTGGTTTATTAGTGAGTAAAAATGAGCAATGAAAATAATGGAATTTATGCAAATTGAAAACGAAAACAACCTTTCGACTGCTGTTGGCCAAGTACTCATAAAGGAACCAGAGCTGAAATTGATGAAGTTGTCTGAGAACTTGTAATGATGACTCACATTTGGAAAAGTTAAATTTGAGCCTAAAACTTGAAGTTTTGAATCTTCAGCAAAATCAAAGTTTGAATAATCATGAATCATTAATCCATGCATTCATTCATGCATTCGTTATTCAATTAATTTATGCATTCATTCATTCATATAGTAATTGAATAATTTATGCATTCATTCATGCATTCGTTATTCAATTAATTAATGCATCCATTTATCCATTCTCTCATTCATCAATCAATCAATCAATTCATTCATTCATTCATTCATTCATTCACAAACGAGAGCAAACAGCTTGGGGGTACTCACATTGACTTCCCGCTTCTTTTCAATGGTGGAAGAGGTGAACTTGCAAGTGCGGTAGATGCAGATGGAGTGTTGCAGCCACACAATGGCACTGGAGTAGTCACCACCAAGGTAGTACTGCTTGCCGACGCTGTAGAACTCGAGAACTGTAGAATGTTGTGGGCGAAACTGTTGTTTTCAATATTTAATTAGAAGCATTGTGCTTGAAGCTGTGTTGTTGTTGTTGTTGTTGATGTGAAAGCATTGTGCTTGAAGCTGTGTTGTTGTTGTTGATGTGAAAGCATTGTGTTGCTGTTGCAGTTGTTACAATTGAAGATGATGAGAGAGGTAAAATAAAGTGGAAGGGAGGCCAACTCACTGAGGGGTAAAAGGAGGTCAAAGAGTGTGTAGAAGTTTTTCAAAGAGATTATTTTGATGGCCTCATTCACTTCAGAATGAAAAAATTCTGTAAAACCTGCAGATGGAATTTGTTCAAAAATATTTCAAACATCTATGAAAGAAAAAAGAGAATATTTGGTAGAAAAATTATAAAAATCGGAAAAATTGAATAAAAAACATTAAATAAAAAAAGATAAAATAATAAATGAAAAACATTCCAATAAACTTTGAATTCAAAATTGAACTTTCAATACTTTACCTAGGTTGTCCTCTTTGGTCTTGGTGATAACTTTTTTCCAATGGGATACCAACTTAGAAGACAAAGCTTTGAAGAGCAAATCATTTGACTCAACAGTGAAGATGTTAGTAATTTCATCAAAGCCAACTATGTTATTATCATCAGTTGCTTTGGCTTTATGCACTTTGAACTGGTGGAAACCAATGTGATAATTTGGCGAACATTAAAGTTTTTTTTTTGTTTTAAAAGCATCACAAAAGTAAGAAATTAAACTTGATGTTGTATTAAAAAGATCCGCGCATTTGGAATGAAACATGGATACTCGAGTTGGAAATGAATAATTTGAGATTCAGTGTTCATTTGAGAAATTGTTAGCTATATATGAAGAATAGTTTTTAATTTTATTTAGTATAAGCATAGTGAAATTTCCGTGAAATTTTGAGTAGTTGGTTTTAAATTGTAGCTTATTGAAGAACAAATAAACTTTTACAAATATTTAACCGAGAAATTCATAAAATTGTTTCCTTATTTGTATAAATAACGGTATTTCATGTTCAATAGAAAATAAACATATAGGGAACAATCTTTAAATCAATTTTTGAAAATATTATTTATTTTTTAAGCAAAACATTAAACAATGAGAAAAATAATGCCTGAAGCCATTTTCAGATGCCTTATAAATACTAACCTTCAGAGATGGCGTTTCAAGTGAAATCCAATCATTTTTTAACCAATCAACAACTTCAGTATTAATTAAAATAGCAACCTTATTAATTTTGCTCTTTTTTTGATGCATTTCAAATTGTAAAGCCTAAACCGTACTACAAAATTTGAAACTCGAATGGCGCTTTCTTAATTATGAACTTAACTTATAAGTCAATTTGTGTGTTATTCAAATGTTTCAAAATAACAGTTAACATTTTTTTGATCAAAATTATTTTTATATCAATACTAATTTTTATTAAATATTTATTAATTTTTTACGCAAAATTATTAGATTAACCTTAAGATACTATAGATATAAATAACATATTCGAAAATCATATGAAGCTTGAAAAAATTTGAAAAAAGAATGACAGCCGATTTTCAAGATTACGTTTACATGCTAGAAAATAATCAAGGAGAGACTTTAGCTAATCGTCTGATGGTTGATGGACAACCAAAGTTACTGAGTCCAGACCATCCTTGTGTTACCAGACTCAATTGTGGTTCTATGAGAGGTGTTGGAGTGCAATTTTATGGTCATAATGGTGAAATTGAAAGTGGCGTTCAAGTCAAAGATTACCATTATTTCCTTGACGAAAACAACAAAGTTATAAAGTTTACACATCAATATTATTTAACTTTTTATTAATATCTATCGAAAATTTCCAGATTAGACCTATTCCTCCGGGTTCTGTTCTCCAGGGAAAGTTTACTGTAGAAACCATAAAAAACCCACAAACTTCAAGTTCCACTTCTTCTAATACTCAACAATTAGATGAAAATTATGTAAGCAAAATTTCAATCTAAAACTTTATTCAAAGGTTTTTTTTCTCATTAAATTTTTATCCTAGGGTGAACAGACACTTGAAAACTCTGAAGCTGCCCAAGCAAATATAGTTCCTGAGAGTTTCATAGGTTTTCCCTTTTGCATTATTCGCCATGATTCAATTTTATATCAATAATCATATTACGATTTTTTTTCAGAAATAAAGACTCAAGAAACACAGGCATCGGGAAGTGTAGATTATGAAAACGTATCCTTGCTGCAGGGAATGGACATTGAATTAGAAGAAGAAATTATTTCTAGCGATTTTTCACCACAAAAAACTATGTTTGAAAAACCTGTAAAAATACCTTCTACCCGTAAAATAAAAAGGAAATAAAAATCTTTTCTTTTTCAAAAACATTCTCAAACAGTTTTTTGAATATTTTCCATTTTTTATATTAATTACTCCATTAATTTTCCATAGCCGTACACCTGATCTTGTAATTAAATTACAGCAATTATTTCATATACTTAACAGTCGTAGGTTTTATTATTATCAAGATTTATGTTTTTTTAATAATTACATCGGATTCAACACAGGCCACTAAAATATAAGTTATATAAAATACTATTGAAAAATCCGTTGCCCCCTTTTCCTTGTTTATTCTTTCATTTTTTGTAAAAATAATATAAAAATATAAGGCTTAAACACTGAAAAATTGATAATTGTTAGGTTATGAGAAATGTTTTGAAGCGTCTGACAGCAGCAGGTGTCACAGATTTTGAGTAAAAGGTTCATTGCGTTGTATGCTTTGTTAAAATATTTCAAAAATTATGTTTATTTCAACATTTGTTTGGCAATTTAAAAAATATTTCAATTAAGCGCTTCAATAGGTTTAGTTAGTTGTTTCCATAAATGTTGATTTAATATTTGTAATTCGTTTTCAGCTTTTGAGCTTTTTAGTTCATAAATTTTATTTTTATTTATACATTTTGGAAAAATCTGTAAATGTTAAAATTCATTAAGAATTGTATTTTAATTATCGAGTGTGAATATATACTTTTTCCAAGTCCAAATACATAAATTTTGCCGCATATTCAAAATAATTTGTAACTGAATAGAGGCATACGCTGAAAGTAAATGCTTACTCAAAGTTCAATAATATAACGAAGTCATTCAACCATGAAGCTATACTTCTATTGTTTTGGTTGAAGCTATTAAAGGTTTTCTATTATAAGGTAAATGTGTGCGATATCTGAATTCATAAAGGAAAGCATACTGTTCAAGCTAAAAATTCTAATACCGGTTCATTGCTTGTAAATATTTAAACTTTACCGGAATACTTTAAAAATAATTTAATTTCAAAATTGGCTCAAAAATTTTCTTTTGAAAATAATATATCAATTAACTGGCGTTTGATTTCTGGAATTTTTTTTGGTTTGAATGTATTTGAATGTACATCTTTTTTGTAAAGATTGCTTTAAAATTAAATTTAAATTGAAATTTTTTTTAAATTTTGGAAAATCAAAATGAATAAAATTTTTGAAGTTCGTTCAAATTCATCTAAATAAACTGATAGAACCATTTTTATTCTAATTAATTTTACAGAATCTTCTTGAATGCAAAGAAAACAATTCTTTCAAATATAATGAACTCGTCAGGGATAACTTCATTACCAAGAAAGTAATTTGTATCAAAAACTGTGGCAATATAATTCCAAGCTTAAGAGGATTTTAAATCAAAATGTCTCAAAATGAAACTGAAAATGGAGGAGCTAGGAGAAGTAGAGCATCTCGATCAAGGCTCGGAAACAAGAACTATTTGTTGGAAGAAGAGGAGGTGGCTATGCCAAACGTCAACTCTCTCAAGAGCATCTTCCAGATGAACCAGAGTGGAGGTGCTTATAGGGGTCGCAAAGTTACTTCCTCTGAGCCTCGACACACCCAGCAAGTACCACTCGAACAGTCTGTCACTAACAGCAATAATTCTGCAGATGACGAAGTGGATATCGACAACATTAACCACACACAACGCTTTCGTGTCACAAGGGCTCTGTTTGCAAAGATGGAAGAACAAAACAAACGAGATCGTTTGAATGCTGACAATCGCCATCTGCACAGATCCAAATCTCCCACTCGTTATCCGGGCACTCACACTCGTCTGGCACTGTCACCAATGAACTCCAATGCTGAGGTCATCTCTGCTCCCTCTCAGAGCACAGAGCACAAGCTGATGAAAGCATCTGAAAAGTTGAAGTACACAATGAATGAACGAAAGGCAAAAGGTGGTTTGAATGAGGCTCGATTGGGTGGGGAGGGGGAACAGATGAGGGGCAATGGTCAATCGGTCAGAGACAATGTGCTTGAAGATGTGCCTTCTCCCAAGTGGCTGATGCAGCACTATGAGAAGGCCACCAAAACCTCTTCTTCCTCTTCCTCCGATGGAAAAAAGCCTCAGGACCTGCCGAGCACTAATCTGGAAAACACCCGTTCTCGACTCAACAAATCATCCACGTCTGTTCGAGCACGTGGTCAGGAGAGTTGGAGTGCATCATCCACACCCACCCAAGAACAGCCTCCCTTCCTCTTCAATGGAGCCAGTGAAAACACGTCTAGTTGGAAAAGAACCATTTCAGACTCAAACATCTCCAGTCAGATGGACAAGACGAATAGAATAACACCTGCAGACACTAGATTCTCATCCTCTTCTAACAACAACCAGTTCCCTTCCCATGGTGACTCAGGCAGGCAGGGTCGGGGTGAAGAGGAGGGACTTTTGAATGGAGACAACATCTCTGAGAAGTTGGCTGAGTGGAAGAGTCGCAGAAGAAGCAACAATGACAATTCATCACCCACCTCCAACATTACCAACAACCCAGACTTCTCCAACTCAAGGCTGCCTGGTCAGAACAAGAGCACCTCGGGGAACAATGAGGAGACTTTTGAGACTAAGGAGGTAGTGCACGAGTTGAATGAGAAGGAAGCAGCTGATGTCAAAAATGCACTGAAGGGCAAAATGAAGAATGGAGGGATGGATAAAGGAGCAGACAGATTGAAAGAAGGTGCCAGAAAAGAGGCAGTGGTGGATGAGAAAGAGTTTGAGGGGGAGCATGACGAGCCGCATATCTTTGCCTCTGACGAGGTGGAACTCGTGCATCGAGAGTGAGTCCCATGCTCTTCTTATCACTCCACACCACCCCAATCTCCCATCAATTTCACACACCTTCCTTCCTATTTTATTTATGCATTTTAAGACAACTTCACATTTGAGTGGCTCCTTCAAGTTGAAGTTGAAAATGAGTGGAGATATGCCAAAGAAGTCTCTAAATCAGACGTTGAGGCAACAAACCTCTTCACTAAACTTGTGTACGAATGACTACACACAAAGCCGTCTAAGGCTTTGGTAATGGATTGTACAGTAGCTGCCAATCATGCTTGTTCACAACTTGTGCACGCCTGTGTTATAGTTTATATATTCTCTAAGCCGTAGTGGGCGTGGTGTGGAGGGTTTTGAGTGAATGGGGTTGTTATTCACTGCATGCCTAATCAATCATAACCTCCATGTCTCCACTGCGGGCTTACTTATACACTGGTTATCTACATTACAATGTAAACTACCTATCTAAAAATTCTATGAAAATTCTTTCTAAATGCTTACTCTGAATTGTTTGTGTGCGTTTGTTTGTTTGTGTGCGTTTGTTTGTTTGTGTGTGCGCGTTTGAGTGTGTGGGTCGGAGTTGGTTTTTATATCTACTAGAAACTCATTAAGTCCACCACGCATTCTTCCAACATAAAGTCCGCAGGTAGTTCACAGTACTCAAGTTTATAGGCTCAAGTTTGGGCCTTATGGCTGAGAAACGTGTTTTCGCTCATACGTCGCCACCAAACCTCAATGTAATTATGCTCCATTCAAACTTTTCGCCTCTATCGTAGTCATGATCTATGGCCATCACGACGCCATGCAGCATTAAATGCTCACCAACTCTTCACTCCTGTCTCATATCCTAAGTATCACGTCTTATATCCTATGCATTATACCTCATATCTTATGTATTACACCTCATATCCCATGCATTATACCTCATATCTTATGTATTACACCTCATGTCCTATGCATTATACCTCATATCTTATGTATTACACCTCATATCCTATGCATTATACCTCATATCTTATGTATTATTTCTTGTGCTCTATGGCTCATAGTCAATAACTTCTGTTTCATAACAGAGTGCAAGAGAACTTCTCATTTTTATAGCGCAATCGAAGGTCTCTTTCGCAAGCCACACCAGTACACAATGCCTCAGGCCACTATCACTACTTCTTGCCAAGACATGAAATATTCGTGTTATGACTTGTGAGTCGTTTTATGACCAAGTTGTGGAATTTTATTCGTCATTTCCGTGTAAGCACTTGTCGTATCAACGTATCATGCCATTCTGCATCAGAGTGTGGTACTTTTAGACGGCTTCTTATAACAGTATCAGCCACAGTATGGAATATTATTAATTCTAGTATGATTAAGCTTACGAGCTACTATTAACCAAATTATAAAACCAGTACCACACTAACATTTTATCACACCAAACGCTCTTGACTACACTATGGTAATACACCATATATGCTACTTTTTACCACACAATACCAGTATTAACCACATCATCACACTACTCACCACAGAAAGGATATTTTTTTTACCATAGTGGAACCATTAGCCACACTGTGGTCAGACTCTGTTAGACTACAATCAAGCCCATTCGCCCAACTTTTGCAACTCCAAGTTAGGCAAATAGCCTGAATAGCCTACAAATCAGCACTGACGTTTGCATTGGTTTGATAAGGCTGCACCGAGAATGAACACTGTTTTTGTTGTTATTACTGTTATTTTTTTATTATTTTTCATATTATTTCATCTTTTTCTTGTTTTCTTTTCTTTTTTAATCTTCAATTTTCTGTTAATGTTTTTTTCTCGGTTGCTTTGATAGGGGCGTTGTGTGATTTGGTTGAGTTTTAAGGAGTTTTATGATGAAAAAATTGAGAAGAGTTCTCAATATGCCTGTAATGGTAATGTAATGTGCGTAGCGTGTCGTTTTGTGACCTTTCGATACACCTCAATATACCATAATCACTCTTGTGAAAGCGGCCAATCTGAATAAAGGCGACTAAACGTCTAAGTGTATTAAATAAAATCTATTTATTTTCTATCTGCTTTGCGTCGTCTTATATGCTTGTATTTTTGTGATGTTTGTGCGTTTGTGTGTTTGTGTACGTGCGTACGCGCAAACGAGAATGTATGTATGTATGTGTGTGGGTGGGTGGGTTTGTGCGTACGTGCGTGCGTATGTCTCGTTTAAAATTTTAAAATGTATAAATTCCCGTTTGAGAGGCACTAAGGCATGCTTATCTCACCCACCCCAGGGTGAGCTACCACAGGACAGAAAGCTTGGATGGGTCTGGAGATGATCAAGACCATCATCATCACCACCACCCTCACCACTCTTCCCACCTGAGCACTGATAAAAACGAAGGTTTCGGATAATGTTTCGGCCTTTATGGCTTCTTTTTCTTCTTAAAAAAACTTTGTTGTTTTTCATTTTCCTATTTATTTTTCGTTACCCTACACCCACAATCCTCTCCTCCCCACCAAAGCCAACTTCAATACACTCACGTTATCACATACAACTGGTTCTTCTTCTTCTTTTTCGGGTCAGCTTTATCATCTTTTTACATTGCCAGTTACTCACTGCCTTTATTACTGCCAAGTCATCATTTACATTAGCAGCTTTTTAAGCTGCCTTTCATGAATCATTCGCCCTCATATTCGCTTGTAAATGTGCCACGTTCGAAAGCACAAAAATATTACAATTTTATTGGCAATTCTCAGAACCAAAATTTTCTGTTTACCTTTCTTCTATTATGTTTTTATTTCAAAATTTTTTCGTTTTTCGTGCAAAAATTTCATTTCCTCAAATGCATCTTTATAAATCAATCTGAATACTTTTATTCTCCGCTCTAATACATCATGTGAATATTCCACGTCGGTATTCATTTCACCACTGCCGCCATCATTATCCCACCACTTCCAAGTACTTCTTTTATCTCACAGCCATCTTCCCATTTTTTCAATTTATCGCAATTCTTTGCAACAACTCTGTTACAACACTCACACTCACTTTCAACAACTGATACAAAACATTTTCTCACCAATCTGCAACAATGTTTGCAACACTGCAACATCTTTCAACATTTCTCGCAACATCTTTCAACACTTTCTGCAACACTCACATGCAACGGCCACTGGCATCACAGACGACGTGGAGTACCACATTTTGGAGAATGGCGACTACTACTACGAGATCAAGGGCCTCGGCCACCCCAACGATGATGAGGATTTCCACACCTTCCCTGACGCCAAGAAGCCCTCCAGGGTGCGCTTCTCACAGGACAGAATCAAGGTGGGTGGCTCCAATGACCTCAGTTTCATCATTTTCCTCCTTTTATTTTTCTTCATCCTTCTCCTTTTTCTTTTTATATTTTTCTTCATCTTCTTTAGCATCTCTTTTTTCGTCTTTTTTTTTCATCTTTTTTTTTCATCTTTTTCCCTTCCCATTGTCATCTTCACCACCGACCAGGTCTTTTCCACTTACTCAGTGGAGGATTACGACCGCCACAACGAAGACGTCGACCCGATGGCCGCCTCTGCTGAGTACGAGCTAGAGAAGCGGGTAGAAAAGATGAACCTCTTTGACGTGGAGCTCTTCAAGGGTTCGTTGTTGCTGCTGTCATATACTAAATATATCTTTTGTATATCATCTATACATTGTATGAATACAACTTTGTATGAATAGGATTTATAGTAGGAAAATCAAAGTAAACAATTTTTTTCTTTCTTGTTAATTTCGTTTTTTTTTCACAGTAATTTCCCCTTTTCTCTAACAACAGTAGCACTACAAAATTACACAAAAAACGACAGCAATATAAAAATATCGAAAACAGAAAGACAACAACAACAGCAACACAACAACAACAACACAGGGGGTGAAGGGTTGGGCTTCAGCATCATCGGCATGGGGGTGGGAGCGGATGCAGGCCTCGAGAAACTTGGAATCTTCATCAAGACTCTTTCTGTGGGAGGCGCTGCTGAAAAGGATGGCAGGTCTGTGTGTGTTTGTATATATATTAGTGTGTGTGTGCATGTGCGTGCGTGCGTGCGTGTGTGTGTTTGTGTGTGTGTGTGTGCATGTGCGTGCGTGCGTGCGTGCGTGTGTGTGTGTGTGTGTGTGTGTGTGTGTGTGTGTGTGTGTGTGTGTGTGTGTGTGTGTGTGTGTGTGTGTGTGTGTGTGTGTGTGTGTGTGTGTGTGTGTGTGTGTGTGTGTGTGTGTGTGTGTGTGTGTGTGTGTGTGTGTGTGTGTGTGTGTGTGTGTGTGTGTGTGTGTGTGTGTGTGTGTGTGTGTGTGTGTGTGTGTGTGTGTGTGTGTGTGTGTGTGTGTGTGTGTGTGTGTGTGTGTGTGTGTGTGTGTGTGTGTGTGTGTGTGTGTGTGTGTGTGTGTGTGTGTGTGTGTGTGTGTGTGTGTGTGTGTGTGTGTGTGTGTGTGTGTGTGTGTGTGTGTGTGTGTGTGTGTGTGTGTGTGTGTGTACCTGTAAGTTTTTTTTATTCACTCGAGTTCTCACTTTTTGTTACGTGACATTTCTTACAAGGGTCTATTTGATTTACATTTGTGAATTCTCAACAAAAAGAGTGACTGAAGCAAGTGATTGATGGGTGGTGCATGATGGATGGTGATTGATGTGTGGTGCATAATGGTGGGTGGTCGAAGGATGATTCATGCTGGGTCGTTCTAATGCGTTTTTTTGGCTTCACAGGATCCAGGTGAATGACCAGATCATCGAGGTTGACGGTAGCAGCCTGGTGGGAGTGACCCAGTTGTATGCAGCCACGGTGCTCAGAAACACTTCAGGCCTTGTCAAGTTGGTGGAAAGATAGGGGGGAAAGGCGCAGAAGGGAAGGTCAAAGAGGTTTTGGTGAAAAACGGGGTGAGAAAGAGTAAAAGAAGAAGGTTGTGGAGAGAAGGAAAGTAAATGTGAGAGGGATTTTTGTTTTTTAGACAGCTAGCACTACTATCAGGGAGTTTCAGCAGTTTATGGCGACTTTTTTTTCAAACAAGACACCAAACGACACCACAATTACCGTTCGGCAGGTTTGTGGTTGGTCGTGAGAAGGACCCAAGTAGCAGTGAAGTTGCTCGACTCATCCAGCAGTCCATTGAGCAGGACCGGCACCGCGATGAACTGTTACAGCAGCAACAACTCCTCTTGCAGCAACAACAACAACAACCTCAGAAGCAAGCAGCTGACAGCGACTACAACTACCATGAGGCTGACGATGATGCCTCCTATGCCAACTACTCTTCTGCCAACCAGGAAGACTATGTTCGTTGTGGTGCTCTGTGGTACTTCAAGCATGTGCGCCCAATGCTAGCCTGCTACCCACAGCTGTGTACTATTAGTCTTAGAGATCAATGCTATTGTTGATATATTTTTTATAAAGCAACTTCAATCTGCAATATCCGTAATTGCTTATTCAGCTCACTGGTACGTTCAAATTGAACGGGCTTGTTAGAAGTGTGTGAAGATTTTTGAAATTTTCAGTTTCACAAGTAGTTATAATTTGATTTGTAATTCAACTTTCTTTCTTCATAGCGTGACACCCTTCCACCTCGACTTCCGGGAGAAGGCATGACGTCAACCGTGTCGACATCATCGTCGTCATCTGGCAGCAATAAGTTCCCCGATCAGTACTTGAATGAACAACTTGACACCAATGCTGTGTACATGCAACTGCTTGAGGTGGGGTGGTGTGGTCGTGTGATGATGTTGTGTTGTGTGGTGATGTTGGTGTGTTGTGTGGCGATGTTGTTGTTGTGTTGGGTGGCGACGATGTTGTGTTGTGTGGCGATGTTGTTGTGTTGTGTGGTGACGATTTTATGTTTTGTGGTGATGTCGTTGTCTTGTGATGTAATTATTGTGTGGTGATGTAGTTGTTGTGTTGTATGGAAAGTTTCAGTAATAGAATTGTGTGGTATCATGGTGGGCTAAGCCAAATGGTATGCTGTAATATTTTTTATGAAGGCGCCCGATTTGTGGCTGTTGTTCTTTTTGCTTTTTATGTTTCAGCGCCACAAACACTCAACCACCGTTGCCAGTTTTTTTATGAAATTTTCCACAACGACCTCACCACTGCTCAACAGGCGCAACAACAAGTGGCGAAACTCAAGGATGAACTTAGCAAGCTAAACGCCAAGGTGTCTAAAACTCCTCATATCTGCACCATATATATTTTATCCCCTTAATTTTGGCACTAGTGATAATACTAATGATAATACTAATGATAATAATAATAATAATAATAATAATAATAATAATAATAATAATAATAATAATAATAATAATAATAATTATTATTATTATTATTATTATTATTATTATTAGTATTTATATTATTATTATTTTTATTATTATTATTATTATTATTATTGTTATTATTGTTATTATTATTATTATTATTATTATTATTATTATTATTGTTATATTTTTTAAATTATTATAAACGGATTTTTTCGCCTACGAAACAATTCTGTAACTTCAGTAAAGTAACACTGCACAGTGTATTATTTCCGTTGAAAGCAGTTAGGTGAAATGGTTGCTTCCAGCTAAATGTTATTATTATTATTATTATATTATATTTTTATTATAATAATATTACAATATTATTGTTTTTATTTTATTTTTTTGCTATTATTATTTTTATTATTTTTATTTTTTGTTAATATTATTTTTATATTCTATTTTTAGTATACTGATTCTACCAACAAACGTCCATTTCAGTTGGGAGGGGAGTCTGTGAGGCGCATCGAGCAGCTGGAGAAGGCGCTACAGGAGACCAAGGTTGTCATCTTCAAGCACGTTCTTCCTCTTCTGCTTTTTGTTGTGTTGATTGCATCTATGGACTAACCAACGGAGCTACACCATCGCCTCTTTGTTGAATTCACCTATGACTGAGACACTTCGATAACACTGACAAACCATTTCAGTATTAACGACTTTACCTTTATCATGAAAGAATAGCACTAAGACACCACCAACAAAATCATTAAAATACTAACAACTACCCCAATACCACAAAATTTAAACACCACTAACAACACCACCAACAACTACACCACTAACAATAACACCGCCAACAACCACACCTCTAACAATAACACCGCCAACAACCACACCTCTAACAATAACACCGCAGGACGAGTTGTCGAGCAAGCAGCAGCAGCACAGTGTTGCCATCCAAACACTCAAGGAAACCAACGCCAAACTGCAAGACGAATGCAACCGATTGAAGCTTGAACTGAAAAAGTCCGAGGCAATGTAGGTGCTTTGTAAGGGCTCCAAGTCGCATTAGTTACATCTAAATCCACATCCACATCCACACACACACACACACACACACACACACACACACACACACACACACACACACACACACACACACACACACACACACACACACACACACACACACACACACACACACACACACACACACACACACACACACACACACACACACACACACACACACACACACACACACACACACACACACACACACACACACACACACACACACACACACACACACACACACACACACACACACACACACACACACACACACACACACACACACACACACACACACACACACACACACACACACACACACACACACACACACACACACACACACACACACACACACACACACACACACACACACACACACACACACACACACACACACACACACACACACACACACACACACACACACACACACACACACACACACACACACACACACACACACACACACACACACACACACACACACACACACACACACACACACACACACACACACACACACACACACACACACACACACACACACACACACACACACACACACACACACACACACACACACACACACACACACACACACACACACACACACACACACACACACACACACACACACACACACACACACACACACACACACACACACACACACACACACACACACACACACACACACACACACACACACACACACACACACACACACACACACACACACACACACACACACACACACACACACACACACACACACACACACACACACACACACACACACACACACACACACACACACACACACACACACACACACACACACACACACACACACACACACACACACACACACACACACACACACACACACACACACACACACACACACACACACACACACACACACACACACACACACACACACACACACACACACACACACACACACACACACACACACACACACACACACACACACACACACACACCTACACCTACACCTACACAGGCGAGAAGATGACAGGCGTGAAAAAAAAGAGTTGTTGAGCATTCAAGAGAAGATGGACAACAAGATGAAGGAGGCCATCAGAGACGTCAGAAGAAAGGTTTGTGTAATTGAAAAAAAATTTTCAGTTTAAAATAATTTATACTTTTTTTTTCAATTTCTTCAGCAATTTTTTTCTATTTAACAATGACGTTTGAACATCGCCTTTTAGTACGAAAGTGGCAAGAATGTCGACAAAGCAGACGAACCAGAAAATGACAGGTATTTGGACATTTTTACTCAAATAAAATTTTCTCTTTTTTTAAAACTATCACTTTAATGGTTGCTATGGTCTCAAAACATATTTCATAATTTAAACTTTGTATTTTAACTTGATCCAATCCATTACATATCCTCATCCACGTTCTCGTATTTTATTATTTATATTATGATATATTCTCATGGCGTCAACGTACACTGAACTGAATGGCCTCATTTTCAAAGACGAACCGCAAAGTGGCACGGAGCATGCGCAAAAGGAAGCAGACGGTTTAGTGAATTTGATACGGGCTCCACCCACCACCACCACCACCACCACCACCACCACCACCACCACCACCACCACCACCACCACCACCACCACCACACTCATTCACTCTTTATTCCAGACACATCTTTAAGGCTTTACTGAGACGTAAAAATAGTTCAAAAAAATTAGTTTTTCATGCAAACGTCGGTTAAGATCTCTCAGACATCACTAGGATGTCAAATTAACACATCTCGCCAAAGGACCGTAGTTAACTACCTATCGTGTCAACTCATACATTTCATTGTTGATAGTTAAGTTTAGTGATGTATTTTTCAGTTGCAACTCACTGCAACTCTTGAAGTGCTTGTAGCACGTTCAGTGTTGGTTTTTATACATTCGAAGATATTTGAAAGTGCATTGCCTTTCAACAGTTGCACCATTTACGTGATCTTGCTCAATTATGCGTGAAAACCCTCATATTCGATTTTTTTGGCTTTTTCATTTTTTAATTTGTTGTCATAGTTTGAAAGTACCACAACACCTATCAACACGCAGGTCAAGCGAACATTCAGACGACTCCACCCCTTGTTCCTATGATATTAACAACGACGCGGAATCAGGTACCAAAGCCTGGAATTTTTCTTATTTCTCTTAGTTGATTTTTTCAAAAAATTGAATTATTGTTGCTTGTCAGTGCACTAAGCATTTTTTTCAAAGTAGGCATAGAGGAAAAACCCAGCTACAAATCCACCTCGGGAATAAGCCTAGTCTCAAAAAAAGACTTATATTGAGGTACCCTAGTGTACACTAAGCAACGCTGAACAACCCTGTTAACAACACATTCCTCCCCACAGGAGCATGATCCAGAGACATTACCGTTTCACTTCTTCCGCATGACTTAATGCTATTTTGTACTGTATAAATCTCAAACCTGATTGCCATTCCTACATATGCTATAATTCCATTTTATGCTACTATATTCCACCTCATGTTTGTGTTTATGTAAATAATTTTGTACATTTAAGGAATATTGTTTTGAAATAATTCCTTTTAAGTTCACGTTAGTTTCTTTCAGCCATCCATTTTCGTGCATGCAAGTATTAGCAAACCGATAATCAAAATTAACTCAGTAGCTGAATTTTCCCTCTATTTTGTCAATTTAAATAAAAAAACAAAGAATGATCACGGTATCGCTCATTTGCAAGTATTAGAACTTGTTTATCGATACGTTTGGCGAATGCCACGACGCAATGAAACATTTTAAAAGCATATTTTAAATAAAAAATAATGGATTCGTCGTCATTATTGACCAATCAACAGAAATCAGACTGGGGCGGTATGAAAATAATCATTCGACGTTACAGAACATTGAATATTTTGAAAACAAATTCGATTGGAATAAATATAAAAAATGGTTTTGTCGTCATTTGAAACCAATCAACAGAACTCAGACTGGGGCGGTATAAAAATAATCATCCGACAAAACATGTTTTGAAAAAATGTCAAAGAAAATAACGAGACACGAGGCTAGCCGAGAGAATAAAATAAGGGCATCGGAAAATGTAAAGCTTTTTATACACTATTTATTTGCAACTGATGAGGCGGTTCATTTAATAAAAATTTATTAATTAAGTAGTCAACTTACAAACAAATAAATATGAACAAAATATTTCCATTATATTTTCACAAAAATTTTTTAATTTTTGTTTTCAAAAAATATATCGATTAATTTATTTTTAAAATATAATAATTTTCTCGACAATAAGTAGGTACAAACATTGTTGTGGAAATTATTTTTAAATAACTTTTTCATCAATTTATAATACAAAACAATTTTATATAATACTTACTTTCTTTGTTTTTTCGGCATTGCCTTATTCATTTAAACAAAAACAAATCATTAGTTCTCTTAAATATTTTTCTTCCTTGATATGATGAAAAAATATAAGAATATATATATTTTTTAATGTTTTTTAATAATTTTTTAAATAAGTACAACTGATGTTTCGTTATTTAATTAATAGAAAAGATCGCTTTATTTGGTATAATATAGTTTTTTTATTTAAAAAAATCCATATTTCAATTTCATTTGAAAAAAACTTCTTTCATTTGAAATTGTTCAATTGTTTTTTGTATATTAGAAATAAACAGATAATTTCATTTTATTTAACAATTCAAATCAGTCTTTAATGTTACTAGTGCGGGCGAACGAATTGAAAATATTCCACAACCAAGCAGTCTTAGGCTGTTTTATGAGAAGTATAAAATACTTGTCGTTCAACATTTTTAATGAATTCGCCTTATCAATTTCGAACAAAATAAAACAATAAAACTTGAAAATGGAGCGTTTCAATGGCCTGATTGGTTATACTTTGCCATCTTTTATTACTTTTGAAACAATTTCATCACTCAACTTCTCTTAGAGTTGAATCCTTTGAACAAAAATGATGAAATGTCAGATGATTTTATTTGGAGTTTTTCGTCAAGTTCGTGCTTTGATGGCTGTTTACTCGTATTGGTTGTACCCTATCCAATAATAATCTATCCCATCCTATAATGTTTTATTATCCCATATTAGTTCACCATATCTCTTAATATTTCACTCTATTTTGAATTAGCCGATCGTATGTAACCGAATGGTTAACAACCTATGTTATAAAGCTGTTTTGAGTGGCCTCGAAACTCCACGGGGTTAATGCCACAATAATAATATTCGTTTTTGTATTGTATTTTATTATTGTATAAAGCGCGAAGTTCAGAGTTCAATTCCTGCTAGCATCGAATTTGAGTTGTAACAATTCAAGTAAGAAACGGTCTTGACAGTGGGGCCTAGTCACATAGGAACACAACAGAAACTCAAATCGTTTCACTGGAAGTCCTTAAACCCTTTCGAAAAAATGCTATGAGATGAATTAACTTGAATGTCATTAAAAAATATTATTCCGTCATTCTTTTAGAATATGCCATTATTCACCCAATGCTATTCTTTCAATGATATCCTATAATATTGTATGGTCTGATAGGATATGCTCCTATAGGTTTATTGTATCCTACAAGAAAATGTAAAGAAATTTGAAGTTTTACATTTGCTGTCAATCATAAATAATAGCAAAAGACAAAATTAATTAAAGCAACTTTCGCATTTTCATTTTCAACTATTTTTATTTTTTTGTTCGGAAATTTTTATTTATTAGTTTTTCAAAAATTTCATCAGTTATTGTGTCATATATAGCACCTTGTGAAGTAGGTGGAGCCACAGTATAATATACATATCTAATAAATTAACAATAGTACTTATATGCTATTTATAATAATACTCTGGAAGTTACTTGATTATGGCCAATATCATAAATAGGCTACTTTACTATTTAGTTGAGAGTTCCATCTCAATCGCGGTCAATGCATTCAAATAAAAGCAAACTACTCGCACCCTGCGGACATAAGAAGTCTCTCTCCTGACCCACCTCTCCTCTCTTCCTCCCACCTCACCTCGCCTCCCTTCACTTCACCTTTTTCTCACTTCATCTAACCAGTATCCTGCTGAGAGATGATAGGTGAAATCAACTTCCCGCAGAACAGGTTCACGGTGTGGGACTACCTGGTCTTTGGCCTGTCTTTGCTCCTCTCCCTCCTCATCGGCCTCTACCACGCCTATGTAGGCTCCAAGAAGAAAACCACAAATGAGTTCCTGCTAGCTGGAAGGTGTCTGCTATGGAAGAAATGAAGCAATTTAATTTTAAAGTATTAATGCTAAAATATAAATATCAGTAGAAACTAATTTATTTATTTTTTGAATGTTTGTTATTTAATATTTTTTCTGATCCCTTTTTGTCAAATGAACGTGGTTCTATTATATCTCTATAATTCTTCTAAGGCAACTTAGCCAATTAACTTGTTAAGCGTTTGTTACGCAAGCTTTTAAAGACAGTTCCACCAAGCAATTTTAGCACCGACAACAACTTCCACAGATCCATGGGTGTCTTTCCAGTTGCGGCCTCCATTCTAGCAAGCTTCATGTCGGCCATCACACTGCTGGGGACTCCAGCGGAGGTGATCACAAGAGGAGCCATGTACTTCGTCGTCACATTCGGATACATCTTCTCTATCGGCCTCACTGTCAAGTTCTTCGTGCCGGTCTTCTACGCCCTCAACGTCACCAGTGTCTTCGAGGTACCTTCCGCTTCAATGGCTTGCTTCACCATAACTTTATAAATAAATCTTACTCAATCTAATTAAATCTGATTTGATGAAAGCTTATCAAATCTAATCGGATGAGATCTTATCTAATCTGATTTGCTCAGATCTTATCTAATGTGGTTTAATTTAATCGAATCAATTGTACTTTAACCTTATTTAATTCAATCAAATTAAAATAAATTCAGTTTTGAGTCTTTTTCGAGGCGTCCTCCGACATTTTTGTATTTTGAACATAATAATGATGCCAGTTGAACGTGATAACTCACTTTTTCCATTTCTATTTCATTCACAGCACTTTCATAGCGCCTTTCACGCGAGTGTTTAAAATCATTTCTAGAGCTAAATTAAAGAACATTCCAATAAATTTCTACACAGTACATCGAGATGCGGTTCAACACGACCGTCAGAATTACTGTGTGTGGACTGTACCTTACTCAAACTGTGAGAGCATTTCAGCCCTAACGCGTAATAAATTATTGACAAATGCACAATTTTAATGGACACTTCAAATGAATGAATGAATGTACAATTAATTAACAAAATAAAAGGTATTATTTACATTAACAATTGAAATAATAAATTATTGTAAAACATGAGTATCTAGCTAAACAATTCACAAAATAAACCATTAGGAACGACTGCTCTAATCTTATCCAATCAAAAATGTCAACTTCTTTTCCGTACTGTTCAAGAATGTTTTGTTTTAATTTAAAAAAAACACTAAACGTTTCTTTGAACTCCATTGAATTCTTTCGAAGATGTTCTACATGTCGATGGTCTTATACATCCCCTGTCTGGCCCTGGGTGTAGGTGAGGTGTGCTTTGGCCATGCATGTAACCGAGTGACGTAATATTGTATTCAGTGACAAACATTTTATATATTTTTATACTTCATTTTCACTTTGAATATTAATTTTTTAATTTATCATAAATAAATTTTATTAAATCTTACTTTTAAATTAATTTATACACGCTACAAGCCCATTATTCCTGATCGAGGTCAATTACTCAAAGCTGAGCATTAAATACATTGTTTCTTTCTCAGTGACCGGCTTTAACAAGTGGTTGGCTGTGGTGTGTGTGGGAGCGGTCTGTGTCCTGTACACATCACTGGTTAGTGAGTGAGTCATATTCCCCAGTCTTTGGCGTTAAACAAACTAACACCATTTCAAATCTCAACTAGAAAATCAACATTTTGATTCTCTTCCTTTAACTAAAAACTTTAAAAAATATCAATTACTTTATTAATTAACCACTCAATAACTCAATCACCATTCTATAACGGCTTTTAAATTTCATTCTAGGGAGGTATGAAGGCGGTCTTATGGACAGACGTAGCGCAGACAGTTCTCATGTTTCTGGGAATGTTGAGCATTGTGATCAGAGGCTGCCTGGAGTTCAAAGGACTCCTACCCATCTGGGCCATTGCCAAAGAACACCAACGATTCGAGTTTTTCGAGTGAGGATGCCAATTTGTATTGGGGGTTTTTAATTATTATAAAAATGAAATAATTTCATTTTGTTTTTTCTTTATTTAATGGAACTTTCCTTAAGCCTAACCCTAATTTAATTATTCTTATTTATTTGCAACAATTATACAACGTTTTGCTTGAATAATATTATATAAGAATAAAATTAGATACGATTATATAAGAATAAGATTTGATAAGATTTTATCAGAATAAGATTAGACTATACTACATCGAAATAAAATAACTAAGTAGCTTACTTATCGACACCCACCACAGTTTCAACCCTGACCCTCGAGTGAAAAACACAATGTGGAGTATGTTGATAGGAGGAACGATCCTGTGGTTGTCGTTGTACGCTGTGAACCAGGCTCAAGTGCAGAGAATTCTTTGCACACCCACTCTCAAGAAAGCCAAACAGTGAGTGGCTTTGAGTGTTGTATGAGTGGCTGCAAGTGGTTGTGAGTGGTTGTGAGTAGTTGTGAGTGGTTGTGAGTGGTTGTGAGTGGACTTTAGTGGCCTCGAGTGGCTTTGAATAATAAGAGTGCGGTGCTTGCTGACGTTTTATTGAATCAATGGAAAATTGAGTTTTTGGGTAGAAGCAATCAGCTATGAAAAGTGTTGACTGGAAATGGTAAGACTTAGAAAGTAAAATAAAATGTTGATATGCCTTCTCCATTCAAAAAGATTGATCGAGGAATTTTGATGAATAAAAAACGTATAAATTATTATTGTCTTGCCTTGAAAGATATCTGATAAGCAAAGTCTCTTCGTCATCACAGAGCCATGTTGTGGAACATACCAGGCCTACTGCTGCTGATGTTGCTGGTCATCAATGGAGCTCTGGTAGTCTTTGCCCACTACCACAAGTGCAACCCCCTGTCCATGAAGAGGATCGGAAAGTACGAAGAGGTGGCAAAAGTTCATTTTCAAATGGCGTTTTATTCTGAAGTTTATTTCGGTATAAAGTTGAAATTATTGTTGGAAAAGTTACAGCATAAATTTTTTCAAGGTGTTCTGGTATGGAGTCAATTTCGAGTTTCTGAAATTTTTTTATAGGAAATGCAAAAGTTGCTTAAAAGCACTTTTGAATAGTACGTATTCGATGCTATAGATAGACCTCCATGGGAGTATTTAATTGAAATTGAAAAGTAGTGGATATTTGAATATATATATTTATAATTTAAAATCCAAAAAAGGAAACTCAAAATGGAAAAACGACCCTTATTACTATTTTGTTTCATGAAAATTAAACGGTTTTTCTCAATTTGCTAAAATTTCAGCATCTGTCTGGATTTGCTTGAATAAAGTTTATAAAAAATTGAAAATTCAACCCTCCACCACTGGCAGATCTTGCCGCTCTACATCATGGACATGATGAACTACCCTGGCTTTCCTGGCTTCTTGATCGCCTGCATTCTGAGTGGATCCCTCAGGTGGGACCATAGGATTCACAGAGGCTTCAATTTATTGTGTTTAAACTTTGAGGTGAACAAATTTCAATAGTTTATATAATGTTAGTTCACGTGCAATGGTTTTGAGGTAATAGGAAAGCTGATTGATTGGTTTTTGGTTTGAGCCTCATATAACCTTCTACAACTCTTTTTAAAATTCCAATGAACTTTCAACGAAGCCTTAAAAACTTACCCTTGACATTTTAACAAACCTTCCAATGCACCAACCATTCCTCCTTCTTCAAGCACCATTTCCAGTGGACTCAACTCGCTAGCAGCCATCTTCCAGAGGGACATCTTTGCCATCTTTTGTGGCGAGTCCTTCATCGAACGCAAGTCGTTCATCTCTCTCAAGATCATAAGTGAGCTGACACGTGTTGCATTTGAAGACTTTAAACTTTTCGAAGTTGATAGAAATACGATGATAAAAACGGTCTAGAAACATTGTTTGAAAGTGATTTTCATCAATAGTAATAATAATAACGATAATAATAATAATAATAATAATAATAATAATAATAATAATAATAATAATAATAATAATAATAATAATAATAATAATAATAATAATAATAATAATAAAAATAATAATAATAATAATAATAATAATAATAAAAATAATAATAATAATAATAATAATAATAATAATAATAATAATAATAATAATAATAATAATAATAATAATAATAATAATAATAATAATAATAATAATAATAATAATAATAATAATAATAATAATAATAATAATAATAATAATAATAATAATAATAATAATAATAATAATAATAATAATAATAATAATAATAACAATAATAATAATAATAATAATAATAATAATAATAATAATAATAATAATAATAACAAAATGAGTTTTTTGAAATACAAATATAAATGATAAAACGCACAACATCTTGAACTTTAAGATGCAAAATAAAAGCCAGTCTGTTAATAGTGGCTTCAAAACCAACAGCTTTTATGGATTTTTATTCGAATGTTTCACTCAGGTATCAAACAGGGCCTATAAAAGAAAAAAATAAAGCATAAAGTTGAAATTTAAATTTATTGAGATAAAAAAAAATTAAAAAATTTTTTTTTTATCACGACAGCATGCCTGAGTGGGATAGTGATGATGTTGTTGACGGTGTTGATCGCTCAGATGGGAGCCATTATCGACGTTAGCACATCAACCGAGGGAGATTAATGGGGGAAGAATAAACATTTAATGATTAATTTACAAAAATAAAGAAATAAAGAAATAAATAATTGAAAAATAATTTTTAAAATAATTCAAAGGGTCTCGGATTACACCATTAAAAACTATTCTGGGCATATGAAACAATATTCAACAGTGTAATTAATCATTATTCTTCAACATTTACCATTTTCCTTTTAAGTTTTCTTCCAACAACAGGCAACACAAGGTATTTTTGGCATGTTGGGGGGTCCAGTTCTGGGTATCTTCGTGCTGGGAATCTTCATCCCATGGACCAACAGCAAGGTGTGACAACTGGTGGATCTACATGAACAAAGCTCGTCCCGACTAACGCCCATCACAAACACCCTTTTGTGCTTTCTTGCATTGTATTTCAAGGCACTTAATATATTTATTTTGACTGAAATGTCTGTTATTTATACCTCGATAACGCCAGTTCTGAACAAGTCTGAAAAATTATTCCACGACTGGTTATAACAGGATGACACTAATGATGTTTCCTCACACAGGGAGCCTTGTTCGGACTGTTTTTTGGCTTGTTCACAGGCATGTGGATAGGTATTTGTGCCAGCGTTTACAAGCCACCCGAAATCGGCCTTGCTCCCCCTCCCATGGAAACCACCCACTGTGAGACCATCTACGGAACTATCAATGGCTCTCTCAGCGAAGACATTTCTGGCTTGAAGTATAACTACAGTTTACTGAGAAGTTTTGAAGAAGATCGAAGTACAAAGAACAATCCTGCGGTTACTCTATTTGATGCAAGTACTAGAGGATTTTCAGTCCACCCAAAGACTCATTCATCGCTAGTCACAGAAGTCCACAACCCGAATGGCCTCACCAAGTTGACTGATGCTTTAAGGCTTTTAAAACGGCCTTCAAGACTAGATGGTGGCTCTAAAGAAAGAAATCTCCGAAGAAGATCAATCCAACAAGAAGGAACAAACGATGGCGTGAAGGTGCATGAAAGCAAACGGATTGAAGTCAAGGATCGCTTTGCAAACATATCGGCGTAAGTAGACCCACGTTAGAATGTTGAGAAAGAAAAAATAATAATCCATGCATAAGAGTTCATAAATCTCGTTAACTGAACGCAACTAAAGCTCTTGTTCATTCGATTAGATTTATATTTATTTAAGCTTCTCGGAATTCAAGAAAAACAAAATTTTGTACTTCTCAGAAGCGTTAACTCTTCGAAAAACAATTTTTTCAACAAAAAAAAACTCTTCAAAAACACCAAACTTTTCCACTGCAGTTTCCAGCGCTTCATGATGCCAGTGTACCAGATGTCGAAGCTGTGGTACTGCGCCTTCGCAGCATTTGTCACTGTCGTCTCGGGCCTAATCGTCAGCTTCATCACTGGTGAATTCCCGTTTCTTTATCTCGAGAATTTCCCTAGTGATCTAAGCTCAAATGAATGTAATGCCCTTTTTGAATGGATGAATGAGTAGGTTATTCCGTTGTGTCTTCGAGTAGAAGGATGTATATTTGTACCTTGGTTATTTGCTTCGGCTACAAAATAGACTTATTATCAGTAGTTTCAATACAATAATTAAAAAAAAAATTTCATAGTTATATGATTGATTATTATTATTACTGTTGTTATAATTTTAAATATTGTTATTATTAGCATTATTATTAATTGTCCAAAAGGAGCCAACTCGCCCGATGACGTGGATCCCACCCTTCTCAGTCCCACCCTCAGCACCATCGAAAAGTTTCTGCCCAAAGAATACGTCCTCAGGAAGAAGGTCAGTCACCATAAGCTACAAAATGATACATTGTAATACAAAGAAATACTGTAAAATACAATACAATACACTGAAACCACAAAAAAGGTGTTACAGTACATTACGATAAATTACAATGAAATAAAATGAAACTTAATAAAGTACAATACAACACAATAGAATGAAGGGAACCATAGTACAATATAATAGAGCGCAATAAAATAAACTACAATGACTGGCATTGTTATTAGAGTGCCTCAGCGCATCAGGGCTTCAAGAAGCTAGTTATCGAAGTAACAGCCGATCTTTCGTTGCCGTGTTAGGCAATCAGCAGGCAGGATTGATAGTGGAAGCAAGCTCAAATAGACTATCTGGCTTTTAGTGAAAGGACTAGAAGCGAGCAAGTAGAGGAATTGAATATTAAATAAGTTTTTACAACCTCACCAGATGGCTCCACTCACTGAAAGTGATGCTCGATACATGGAAAACATTCTGTTCAACGAACTGCCGAAGGAAGAAATCAAAGTCTAACAAAATAGAATTTCAAAAATTTTACGTTATTTCTCATCTTATTTTTGCATGTTTCCGAATTATCATTGGCGTTTTCTAAAGAATATTCGATTGGACTCTGGTAGATCAAGGCATTGTCTTTGTTAGGTTTCAAAACTCCACGAATGCCCATCTTTGCTTCGTTTGATGTGATATTTGCAATAAAGCGATTAATACATACTTTTATTTGTTTATTTCGAGAAAGGGATGTAAACGGCTGTGAAAAATCAGGCACCGGTATTCACTAGGAATGCTTGTTGCGCTGTTACGACTAAATGGCGTGTATAAAGATGTCGAAGAATTTGTAGTTTTGAAAAAATATTTTTAAAAAAACATCGCTTTGACTTATGTATAGCGAAACCGTTTCTTTTAAAAAATTAGAAACTGAAAGTGGAAATAATCCTACCTACTGGAAATAAATGGCGAACAATAAATGATGAAAGGTTTTCTTACACCCCGATAAAAAACTCTCCTTTTTTTAGAAGGCTTAGAAATTGAAGCTCACTACACATTTGAAGTTTTTAGGTAGACAACAATGTCGATAAAAATGTCGATAATGCCTCATCACTCGAAAAATTCGGCGAATGTCTTCAAATAAAAGAGGAAATCATGTGTTTTAATAAAATATACAACTTTTCAAGATTGAAAATAACTGTTTAATTATTGAATTTCTTCTTTCTAAAGTTACTTTTCAAAAAACTTTTTCACTCAATTCAGAAGCGACAATTTGAATCGTCTTTTCATTTCCACTCCTCCCTGCAAGTCTTCTTGTGCACGGAAACTAATATATTTTTCATCAATCACACGTCAATTGTTTAGTATTCTCAACTTAAAAATTTTTCATTCTCCATAACTTTTGAATAATTTAGTGGAGGATTTTTTTTACACGTATGAAATTCTAAGGTTTTGGAAGCCGTCAACTTGATAAAACTTCATTAAAAAAGAAAAGCTAATTAAATTCTCGTGAAAACTGATTTGATTTTCTTCGATCTGATTTGATTTGCTCATGGAATCAACTCACCGTAGGGCGGTGGGGATGCTTTGGACCCACGAAAAACCAAGTCGGGAGCGACAAAAAAGATAGCTCGATGAGGCCAGTAAACATTCCAATTGCGTGTTTAACACCATTTCCACTAATGAAAAACCGTCATCAAACCAAGCCTTAGTCGCCTGTGAGTTGTATTGAACGATGACTCATCCACGACCTTCTGACGCTCTCTTAATGTCATTATAAGTGCTTTCTAATTAGCAGCCTGCATCGGTGAATCCATAATATCGGAAGAAAAATGTATATAAACGCGCATCAGTGAACGCGTGAGGGCTCTGTGTGGAAGAAGCTGGATGGAAGCGGAGTGATGTATGAAGGTATAAAAGGCAAGAGCTGAACTAGTGAAGCTTCTGAAAGAGTTGTTTGTCTCTTCACTTGCCATCGTATGTGAGTTGATACATTTTTTAAAAAATATTTATTCTAAATAAAATATTACGAAATATTATTGTTATTTTAAGTATTATTCCAATTGTAATCAGCTAATTTATGATCGAACAAAAACAAATAGATGAATGATGGTAGGTTGCGAGCGGTTGCAATGCACCACACTTTATATGATAATTCGATATGGCAGCCTTGTAATTCAATTCGCCTGAAGGTGTATTATTTAACAACGGTCGTATAAGTTTGCCAACGCCATGAGCACTTTTGAACCGCATGCACTCGACTTTGTATAACATTTTATGTCAGATTAGAGAAAATAACCTTTAATGTTCCTTTCGACCGAGCACTGTGCAGCGGTACTATCCGCAAGGGACTTACTTAATGGAAAACGCAATTTGATGAGTCCTCCAGCACGATGGTTCGCAAGAAATTTTTAAATTATCGATTAATTATTCATTCAGTTCTCGGAGTTTGAGCTGAGTAAATTTAATAATTCAATTGAAAACACCATTCAAAAAAATTGTCAAAGTTTTGATTTTAATTTGTCAAAAATGTTTTCAAAAATGTGAAATTGAAAGTTCATTTCGTTGATCTTGCATCTACTTGAAAAGATAAATGAGTGATTCATTTGATGCCCGGTTCAAAATAGTTTTAGCAGCATGACGTCATAATTTTTTAAATATGCATGATCTTTTGACCATATGATAGAGGCCCGTCGGGAATCAAATTTGAAAATAATTCTAATTCTTTTTCAAAAAATCCAAATGGGTTCATTCATGGTCACGTCTCCATCTTTTTTGGTTGTTTTCTCAACAACGGTGAATTGACTGGAGTCCCGTCAAGCGATACTCTCACGCAGTGCTCTTCTCCAAACAACTATTTGCTCTCCAAACAAGCTTTTCTGTTAGTAAATACAAGCATCTTTTGGAGTTGTTTCTACGAATTTGCTAATTTCGCACGCAGAATACTTGAAAAGGTTCCCCCTACATTACGAATTTTTTTAAGTCTTGGCGAGGTTTTCAAGGGAGACTGAAATAAGTGGTGCTATTCCATTTACGTCTGATTGTTCAAACCTTCAAAGAATAACTTCTACCACCAAATGTCAAGCTTTCAGTCACGAGACACTATTGATTTTTGGATCAGGCTCTATTCTGTGTTTTTTTATTTCTGGGAGAGTAAAAAAACAGAAGCAAATAACAGACAAATTTTTAGTGATAGATTGAAAAAGGTTCGGAGCGAGAGCCATCTACAAACACTCACGAAACATCCGCTCTCAACGTTAGCTATGTGATCAATGCTTCTCGCTTGTTCTTTCGCAAACTATAGACGTTACTACTTCAATTTTCTTCATTTTCATGAGACTTCATTGAGGCAAGCTGGAATAAACTCTAAAAACTATAAAAACTGAAAAAAACAATTAACTTGTCATGAAAGAAATAAAAAAAAACTGGTTTTTACGTTTTGCTTAAGAAATGAAACAATGTAAACTTCGCAGTGAAATAAATGATTATTCGAATGATAACAATAAAAGTAGCTTAAAAATCAAATGAAAACATTAAGAATTAACCTATAGCATCGGAATGTTTTAGACTTCTTGATCTATGCGGGATAATCAACTATATCTCACGCCAGGTTGCATTTAAAATAGAAAAATTAAAAGTTTTTTCAAACGTCGTTGGAATTTTAAAAATAATTGATATGGATGCACAGTTTTGAAAATAAAGACAAAATAATGGTGGTTTCTGCTTCGTTTCCGATCAATGATGGAAATAGTGATTTAGAAGTTAAATTATACCTAGCTAGCATGGATTGAAAGGACTTTAATGACTACACTGGATCTATGATTGACGTTTTTGAAAATAATTTCTCCAACAACGTACTGTCGATTGAAATTTGAGGTACTTTGAAAAAAATAAAAATAATCGATGTTTTTGATAATTTATTTGGAATACTGAAGTTTGAGACACTGTGCGCCGCCAACACGCCAGTTTCGTCGAGATAATTACGCTCTATAAGTACGCTCAGTAAACGAAAAAAAGAAAAACAAGAAAACTTATGTTTTCATTTTGTCTTTTGAGTTTTGTTTTTAATTTTTGTTCTCATAAACAAGAAGACTTCAAACGTGAAAATGATAACAAAAGCAAAATTGTACAATGATGCGTTCCCAAGCTCCATTCTTTGAAGCTAATCTTTTGGTGTTTTTAAAGATCCAAGGTAAAAATCCAAACAAAAGAAAATATTTAAGACTTTTTATTCTACGATTAAAAATGCTCAGAAATCATTTTTAACATGCCACTTAAGCATTCCTGTGATTTGAAAAATTGACAAATAAGTGACAGAGTGGTTTTTGTGTTCGATCAACTAACTGAATTAAAAAATTGTTGAATCTTCTCTACAAAAAAAACTCCCAGAATGATAGAAGCAACTTCGCTACATGCTTATGTTTTTAGTAAAAAGATTATAGAAAAAAACATTATTCAAAAAATTATAGAATTTTTTTTTTTAATTTATTGAAAAAAAATTATAGAAAAAAAATTTAGGAAGAAAAATCTATTTTAATCTACCTAAAAACTACATACACCCAAAACTTTACGATTTCATTTTCAAATTTGAAAGGTTCTCATTAAATCTTATTTGAACACAAACAAACGTTGCAACATTTTCAAGGTTTTTGAACTCTTTATTGACTAAGCTTATTAGAGCTTTCGAATAAGTAATCGCTCTTCGATAAAGCTTAAATCTGTTTTCAAATATTTTTTTCTTTCACGCTTCTACTTCTGAATGAGTAGCTGAATACTCCTAACTCAATCAATTCGTGTTTCTTTTCAACAATAATTCTGTACTCACTCGAACTTAACCACAACCGAAGGATACAACGACGAACAAAAATAATGCTGATTTCTAAAATTCAATCGAACACATGTGTGTGCATTTGAATGCAGCAAAAACCTCCAAAAGGTCTATTCTTTGAAATGTTTGAAAAACTTTCCTTATGTTTAAAGTATAGAACAAAAAGGCCACGATATCTGGGAAGGTTTATAGCAAGTAGACCAAAGAAGAACACCACGGCTCTTGTGAGCTCTTGCTTGAACAAGCATTGAAATATTCACTATCAGCTTTTTTGAGTCATCACCATTTCCATGAAATAAGAAATATTATGCCATTATGGTGTGGTTATTGCTGCCTTGTAAGCTCACAACGTTACCGTTTCATTGTGAGCTATTCTCCTTGAAATGCTTTCACAATAGCGTTCTTTTTTATGAAGGTTGAATGCTTTTTTGGAAGAAAAACTCTATCAAAACTGAAAAATATTTTTTAAAAAACTTTAATGGCCTCGATAGCGCTTATTAAAAAATGAGTTCGAACGCACTGCGTGTATTATTTAGAGCTACATTGTACATAGGCGACCATGCATCGAGAAAAAGCCGTAAGGGGGCAATCAAAGAGCTCCGATCGATGTGTGCTCCATGTAGCTTGAAAGACCAAAAGGTGTACATAGTTGAAGTGGTGAAATAACTGACAATAAAGTTGCTGCTGGTTTTTTTTATTGATCTTTAAGGTGGCTTTTAAAACGTGACAAGGAAGTTGGCGTGGTTGTCAGGGTTTTTTTCTTCCATGTACTAAGCTGGGCTTTGATAGAGCTAGTTAGCTCAGTGAAAATTAATTCCATGCTTGGTTGCTATTGTCAATGATTCACTCAGTGGTGCATTCGTATGGTTCGGGCATTGTCCGATTAATTAGCGTTGTGCATGCTTTGTTCGAACTGGAAAAATAAAATTTCAAAATAGCCTTTTGTACCATCTTTTTACGACTATCCAAATTCAAAAAGCAACGTGGGAAGACAGCGGTTTCTGTGAAGTTTTAATGCTTGAGTGTTCATAAGCAGGAGCCATTTCTGTTCAGTCCCGTGTCACTAACTGCCTCTTTCTTCGCTCGCATGCTTTTATAGTTCTCTTAAAGCCTCTGAAGTGGCTTGTTGGGTCTTTTGTTTAATTTTGTTTATTTATTTTAGTGGAATGTGTATTGAGTTTGATTGAAATTTTACAACTTTTTTATGCTTTTTCAACATCTACTAAAAATGTTACTTTTTGCTGAAAAAATTTCATTTTTATTATACTTTCAACACCACTTTCTTCCACTTTTATTTGTTTTTTGTTTCGATTTTTTCAATTTCAAGATGAAATTAACTGACCCTCACTAAATCTCACACCCTTCAATGAACAACCTTTGCTAAAAATCGTTTTTCGAATTATATGAATGTCTAGAAACGTACGTGCAAAATTCAAGATTAGCCCAAAAGGCTTGAAAGAACATAAAACTCGCAGTCACGCACATGAATTTTTTTTTCACATTTACGAGTCTATTCAATCACCACGAAAAGGCTTAGAACATAAGTTTTGCATAAAATGTAATTGAATTTCATAACAATGATTGAAGAGGGTGTTGAGAAAGACGGCTTGTGAACACTTGATTAGCGTGTGGCATTCAGTCGCGGTGAAAGGTGGAATGTAAGGATAGAAGAAGGAGAAAATATTGGAAAACCAAATGGTAGAAAAAGGAGGATTCGAGTAGCACCTCTGAATGATTGAATAATACGCTATACAAATGCATTGATACGTTTAGATGAGAGAAGAAAAGACTAAAAGAGGAACATATTGAAAAATACATAAGATATCTAACCTAAAGGTAGATATCATTAAAACATAATAAAAATAAAAATGAGGCATAATATGAAAAACTAAAAAAACAAAAAGTAAAAAGAATAAAAAGCAAGAAAATAAATAGACAAAAAAAAAGACAAAAAAAACAAAATATAAACAGAAAAATTAAGAAAGGAATGGAAATAAAAGTTATGGAAAGGCCGTAAAGGAAGCGTGACGTTGCAAGGGATTAATAACTTTGTATTTTCGTACTACTCAAAACCCTGCCGACTTGATGTCTGGAACCAGGCAGAAATAGTGAATCTGTTATTGGCTTGAGTTCATAAGAAAGGAACTTCATCAGATGAGCACAACATTCAATGAAGAAAAATGATATTCGAAACCTTTTATGGTTTCCTGATTCATGGCGAAAATTATTTTTAAAATAAAGTTAATACCTAAAAGATGAGAAAAGTTTTACAAAATACCATTTCAAAAATTCAACGCTGCATCGGTCTGTTTTTTAAAATAAAAAAAAATCATGACGCTTTAGCTTTTACTTTTGAGGATTATTGCAAATGACAAAGTTTCCGAGTAAACGTCAAAAGTGACAGCGAAAAAGTCTGATTTCACATGCAAAAACAGCTCTAGAGGGTGAATCCCGAATTAATTATTTTAATAGGATGTTTCCGAAAGTTTTTAGATTCAAAAAACGGAAAATAAAATTATAAATTGGATGTAATTTCTAGCGGATTTTGAATAAATCTGCTTAAGACTTGTAACAGACGATATTAACGAGGTTTTTAATGAGTGGTGGATGGTTGATGGATTGGTGGGTGAGTGTCAAATTGAAAACGGAAGTGGAAATTTGGTGTGGACGGATGAAAAATGAATGAGTTGAAAAGTGGATGGAGAGTTGATAGGTAGTGGAAAATTGCTAGATTGGTAACGGATGAGTGGCGAAGAATGAAAAAGTGGTACTGTGTGGCGTCGGTAATTGACAGAAAAATTGGAGCTGAATGGATGGCAGATGGATGGTTGACAGATGGGTGACAGATGGATGACAGAAGGGTGGTTGATATATGACAAGTAAATGCGAACAAATGATTGAAAATGAGAGCCCGATAGGGAAGTTGATTGGAAGTTTCCGAAGGGGAGAATACGTGAAGAAGGGGCAATGCTGTGTAATTAGTTTTGCAACTGAATAATCAAGCTTCCTAGACTTGCAGCAGATGTGCACTGACTCAAGGACATCTGAAAAAGTCTTCACGAAATGCCACCAAAAGCCTCGGGATTTGTTGTTTTGAGAACACAAACTTGACCATTGCTTTTTGTTTGCGAGAAAGGCAAATGCTGTTGTCAATTTATTTTTATGGTTGAAGAAATTGCATGAAGTTTTCATTTTTTTATAGATGCAGTAAATTATAAATGTTACGACGGAATCGTTTCAATGTGAACATAATTCTAAATGGTTCCATGGAAACTTTTTCGAGAACTTCACGCGGATGTTTGAGAATTTTTTTGATTAAAAGCTCTTTAATGTTTTGTTGAATAGTTGAAAGTCACTAACTAAGGCGTAGTTATAGTTTTTAAAAAAACTGAAATGTTTAGTATGTTATGAAACTATAAAGAATGTAAAAAACAAACAGTTTTTTTTGCTTTTTGGCGGAAAATCTTCGATGTATTTTTCAAACTTAATCGACTAAAACATTAAATATAGCTTTCATTGTGCAGTTCAAAATTGCGGAATTTGTCATTTAGCAGTGCACTAAAAACAAGCAAACGAATGGTTAAAAACCTTTTCTAGACAGAGAGTAAGTTGGCATGAATTTGAAAAAAATTTATTGAAGCAAAAAAGCTGTATTTTCACAAATTATTTTCAAAACTCAAAAACTAATTTTTCGGTGATGAAGAAGGGAAGATCACTTTTAAAGCCGCCGGAAAAACGTAGTTTATAAAAAGTTTTGTAAAAATGGCGCTTAAAACATAAGTTAAAAACAAAATTATTTAAATTTGTTACATAATTATTTTAAAACTCATCCGATCAAACTTATCTAATTTTTTAACCCCGTCTGATGTTCACAAGCACGTTTCGACAGTGGTCAGCGCTATACAAGTTTTTTGATTAGATTAGCTGATGCAGGGATGCTCATTTGGTTAGACTATTCCTTTTTTCAATGCATAACATCATTCGTCTTCTATCTTTTAATCCATCATTCGATGACTTTCATCACTTTTTTCAGGGATCTTTTCATTGCCTCCTTGACAAACTTTACCATCCTCTCAGACACATCTTCCAAATCCTTTCCTCTTACGTGCTTATATCCCTTCCAGTTGCCTACCTGAGAAGTACAAACCCTTTCAAAAAATTTTAATCGAAATATTAATATGTTACCAGTTATTGGTTCTCTTTATTATGAATCGTTTTTTTTTCAGTAAAAATTTAAGCTAAGAAATGTGAAAACTGATTCAGTAGCTTTTCATATGAATAATCAATAAGATTTAAAAATTATGAATTTCAAAATTTTTTGAAAATTTTATAATTAATTCGGCGAATGAGTTTTTTCATTTTTTCAAAAATCTTTTCCATTATGGATGCAAAGGAAATTGAAATCATTGATTTTTGTATTGTTGCCACGAAGAACAAAAAACGTTCGAGAGGAACGAAATATGATCATAATTTCCGAGCATTCATCTCGCTCACATCGCATGTTCGCTTCACTTTGTCTCAGCTAGTCGAGGGGACTTTTGGATGTTCCAACGTGGGTGTTCTTGCATTAAAAACGTAACTAGTCTGTAATGGAAGAACATAATTCTACGAATACAGTTCTTGTTGATTCTACTTTTTTTCACATTTCATATTTTTGTCATTTTTTGTTCCTGATTTCCATTGGCAATATTTCTCGATTTTCCTATCCCGACTTTCTATATCCCTCAGTATTAACTTGATTTGACTCCGACATGATCATACTCTGGTCTTTCAAGGTTTTATCAGTTTTTTCCATGGCCAATTTTTTTTATATTCTATACTAACCTTATGTTTTATTATTATTTTTTCCAACACGTCTGCGCCTGCAGCATAACGATTGGTTTATTCCGCAGTAAAGTGTGATCGGGAGAGCCGAGGTTTGACCTCTGGAAACAACAACTAAATAAAAGTATAGACGCCGTCCTTGAGTGCCCAGTCCTCTAGTAGCCCTCAGAGAGTAAAACTATTTCGACGGTAGCGCCTTTGAACAAAGTGCTAAAGGTGCACCACAAATGTTTTGGTTAGATAAAATTAGATAGAAACTTAATACAAGTTTTTCCAGAAAAAGCATACATTGACGCTCAGTGTATTGAGAAATACTCTTATTGGCGAGAGTTTAAGTTATAAGTAATTCATAAGTGTATTGGAGGGTATTGTATGGACAAAAAAAGTCTAAAGGAATCGTGAATATTCAAAAGATTCTATAATTTTTAAATTTTTATTTTGATTTTCGCCATGTTTTGTGCCATTTCCAGCGTTTGTCTGGACTTGCTTCGATAAAGACTATTTTTAAAAATAAATTAAAAACTAAGCGGAAATTTTTTTATAAATGGATGGATTTTCGTATTGAGGATGCTCGATCATTTTTAAACTTCGTCCAAGTCACGAAGCGCTGAGGTAATTGCAATAATTATTAATGAGTTCTTTTGAGTGGAAATTGAGAACCTTAAAGCATTTTTCTAATCATGCTAATATCAGGCTAGCATGTATAGGTTGCTTTGTATCAATGGCGAATGTACGTTGTCTGGGTTGTCTTCATTTCCTTTCTACTTTTACTTCTGAAGAAAACTGGGAAATAAATCTCGCAAAGAACATATTTTCAAAAGTATAAATATGTAATTTACTGTTGGGAAATTTTCACTTCTCTTAAGTTGAAAAAGAATTTTAAATGATATCTTGAAAGACACGAGAAGATTTTTTAGTTTTATATACTACAATTTCGAGTTATGCTTTCATCCTTTATGTTTGTGTTGAAGCTTTATAAGCTTTCCACAGAAAATCGAAACTTTTCAAAAAAGAAAAAACACTCTGGATCTTTTTAAATAATTTTTAATGCTAAATTTTAAATTTAAATGTAAAAATGTCTTTATTTCGAAAGCTACTTAGCTTTCAAAATAAAGACATTTTTGTTTTATAAATTTTCGAAGTTTTAAAAGCATTTAGTCATTAATTCAAAAAATTAAATAATCTTACCGCAAGTAAGTCGTCGATAAATTCCACTCTTTCAAGAAAGGTTTTTCTTTAAACTTTCTTTCAAAGGTCACGGAGAATTTTATCTACAGTCATTTGAAAATTTACTTCAAAGCTAATTTAGAAATGCATTTCAACGGTGATTTAGCAATGTATTTCGAATGTCATTAAAAATGTTTTTAAAGTTCCATAAAATAGTTTGAAAAAGATTTTATAAAAAATAACGTCTCCATAATAGCTAGCATACGTCAGCTCCGAAAGAAGTTACCAGGACCAGCTGAAATATTTCAAAGAAATATATCTTGTTCAAACCCATAATTTCTCTTTTTTAAAACTTCAAAACGTTTTTGTAAGCCAACTAAAAGTGTTCCTGTTTTTTAATTCGAATAATTGAATGGAGGTTTTTTCAAAACACGCGTACTCCATGCCTCAAGACCTTTTCAGCCTTTGTGGGGAGTTTGAAATTTTGAGCTACATCATTTTAACAGACTTTTGATAGCGTTACACCGCCACTTGATCTGACCGTTCATTTCTAACAAGTATTCGAAAGTTTGAAATTTTCATTTTAGGTTTAATTTCCTAGTTGCGTTACAAGCTCAATTCACATACATGCAACTTTTGTACATTGGAATAATGACTGAAGTGTGCTCAAACACCTCTATTTTTCGTAAAGTTTAAAAAAATAAAAGTACGCTGAAATAATATCAGAAAAAAAGACTGCAATTTTTCAAAGATTTAATCGGGAGGTTTGATATTTATCTTCGTAGTATTTATTCGGGTCGCAAGAGCGGGGTGCTGCACTGGAGTTTTCAACTGAAGAAGGCAATCAAATAGGTTCTCTTCAAGGTTTTTTAAAAAAACTTGCGCGTGTTCAGGTAGTGGTTATCTTGAAAGTAAAAAGATAAACAACTTAGTGGATGGCGTAACTTTGTGTCGCTTTGTGCTTAATTTTTATAAAAATGCGCGTCTTAGTAGTAAAAAAAAAGTAATAATGAAAAATAACAGAATAAAAAAAATTTCTTGGCACTCTAAAACAACGCCGAGAAATAATCACTTCCCTCTACGAGACCCACCTTCCTTTCGGCACCCGATTATAGCCATTAACACGTGCAAGTGTTAATCTTCACACCATAATACAGAACCGCGATTGAAAAATATTTGTTAAACCAGAAAGATAAATTATTTTTTTAGTTGCATAAATAATTCTTTTTATTAGTAAAACCAGCCGCTATTTTTAGGCGTGTTTCCACACCGGATGTTTGTCAATTTATTTTAAATGTTTTTTTAACCAGTTCGTTAGAAGGACTTTCGGTTAAATAATGATGCAGAAGTTGCAGTCTGGTGGTTGATGGCTGGGAAGGCATTCGGTCATAAATATCAATGCCAAACGTATGATTTGTTTGGTTGGATGGTGATTTAATGCCTCAAAAGAAGTAGTCATCAAAAGCTATCTGAGATTAAAAAAATTGCAGTTCTGCTGTGTGGAAGAGGTAAAGCTAACGGACGATGAAAACGGATAATAAAATGGATAAATTTGAAAGATAAAGTTAGATGGGATGAAATGAAACTGTGAATGGTTATGCATGAATAGTAAATGGAAATGACCAAACATTAATGGGGAACTTCAAGTTCAAGTGTAATTCAAGCCTAAAAATATCGGTTTAATGATTCAGGTAAGCGGCTGAAAGTGGTATTAGAATGTAACGAGAATGCTTTAAACAAGATCTAAGAAATGATAGCTCAATGGTCAGAGTGGGAAATAGACAAATATGGAATATAACAAAGAAGAAAGCAACGAATAACTAAATGAAGTAAAAAATGATATGAGAAAAAACAGACAAGTCCATGGCCACAGGGTAGAAAAATATCTCATCAACTAATCGGCCCTATGAGTACGAAGCTCGATTGAAGAGGATTTCATATTGGTGTACAGGCTCCAAAAACTCCACAGGACTTCACCTCTAACTTCCCCAGTTGCTCATTACATGATCGGTATGGTTGAAAGGGAAGCTTTCGAACATACTTTTTTTTGCATTTAAAGATGATAAATATTCGGGTTTTATCACTAACGAGGAACACTCATAAACTCTGATAAGAAAATACTTGCGAGATGATTATGAAGGAAACCAAATTGTATTAAAACTATTGAGTCTTGATGATAAATAGAGTTTTTTTTTGTTTTATTGGAAACTCTCCAATAAATCAAAACATCAGGCAACAATATGAGTGCAGATAATTCAAATTTTGGGAAGGTTTTATGCGGAAATTTTGTTGTAAATGTAAATGGAATTGCATTTCCAAACTTATTGCTCTCTCAGGCCACCCTTCATTTACGGTCGTGTGAGTTACTTTGGGGGGATATAAAGTGGACATAACTGAAACGTGTAGGCGGGCAATGCAAAGGGGCGATAAGTATTAATGCTCGCACGACGGTCCAGTAAATTTTTCATTCAGTCGAAAAGTTGGGGAGAGAAACGCAACTACACTTTTTATTGTTGTACTAAAAGAGCAATATGGCGACGAGTGAATATATGGTGTGTTTGCATAGATTGGAAAAAGTTATTTTTGAACACTCATATTATTTTTGTCGAGGAAAATAATTATTATAAGTTGTTTATTGCACGAAATTCGCTTTGTTGATATCAATGATAAATGGGACAGGACTGCTGAAGATGGGAGGGCAATTCAGACTGGTAAAACAAGTGGGGATTTGTGGAAAGTAGGTGAACGTGGAAAAATTAAAAAAAACAATTTAGTTCATGCAAAAGGAAAACGTGAAAAAGTTACAGACAGCTGAGGTGGGAACGAATGGATGAATCATTATTGATAAACTGCCATAGAAACGTCAAATAATATTTGCAAAACCTTTCATTCACTCCGAAAGCAATTATAGTGTTTGGAGATAAGTTGGATGGTTAGGTAAGATGAATGCGCATTCCAATTAAATATGGAAAACCTCCAACAGAAGTCGTAAACTGACTTCTTGCTAGCTTGGTTTATTCGAATATTCTGGACCTGTAATTTCCTTTCAAAAGAATCTTTTAGAAATTGTAATTATGCAGCAGCTTCACTCAACTTGGTAGTAATTCGCCTAATAAAAACATTGAAATGTTCGGAGTCTTTGAAGAAAACGAAGCCGAAGATTTTTTTTATTGTTTTTATTTTTCCAAGTATATATCCAAAACTGAAATAGAAACTTAAGAAAGGTCTTTGACCATGTCAAAATTTTTCAAAATTGCCCATTGACTTTGGTCCAAACGACTTAGCCTCTCAACTCCCATAAACTGCTGAATGATTGGCGCTGTTTGGGATTCTTTATTTTTTGTTTTCAGATCATTATTACGGCGTCATTAAAAAGCACATTTGCCGACTTTGATTGTTTTTTTGATTTTCAAATGATCAAGAAGTCATAATTATTCTTTCTCTTGTGTATCTTGAATGAGACTCATTCAAGTGATTTTACATTTTTTGAAAAAAATACATTCTATTTAGTGTTTATGGTTGTGAATAATTAAGTTGCAAAACCTTTATTGTGTATAAGGATATAAAAGCTTTTACGAAAAAAAAGACTGTTTTTTTTTAATTTTTTTTTTCATTTTTTTCTCTGCAATTTTTCATGTGTAATCTACACGCAGGTGCATCAGTTGGTTTGATCTCGTGATTAAAACACACCCAAACAAGCTCAACCTGCTTGAAAGTTTAATATTTCGAAAACATGACGACCCGAACGATCAGCAATTACGCCGACCTTGATGGCATTAGTGCATTCGAATCCACCACCACGACTTCATCTCTGGAGATCCCTCATACCTCATCCTTCCAGCCTTTTCAAAACGCCACCAACGCAATCGACCTCGACGATACGTGTGCCCAAATAGTTGTTCCCACCTTTTTCATCGTCATCATCATTGTGGGCTTTGTGGGCAATCTGTTCGTGATGTTGACTGTGGCGACAAACAAAAAAATGCGAAACACCACCAACATCCTCATTTTCAACCTGGCCCTAGCAGACATGCTTTTCATCCTCATCTGTGTTCCCGCCACTGGTGACTGAAGCTTCCAAACCATTTATCAATTCTCGACACGTGTGTACACTACACGCTTAATGAAATGATCCTTTTGATGTTACAAACACCACGCAGGCCTGCTCTATGTGGTCACTAGGTGGCCTCTGGGACTCTTCATGTGTCGCTTGGGCCACTACCTCATCCAAGTCACAGTGCATGCCAGTATTGACACTTTGGTTCTCATGTCCTTCGACAGGTCCGTAATGTTTTGTTTGTTTTAATCAATCAAATTCAGTAATACCCTGGAAATGTTGAAAAAGCACTAACAGTCAAAATTGAAGAAAATTAAAATTAACACAAAACTGTAAAAAATTTTAAAGATGGAAATAAATAAAAACATCGTGGCAAAACATTAAAGTTTTGTTGAAAAACCTGAAATCTTTTTGATTATTTCCAAAATTATAAAATAAATGGATGAGTCGATGTGGTATTAGTCATATGGATGTTCAGGCATTAATGCCTTATGCTACGCTTATCCTTTTTGTTTTTTGGAGCATTATTCTCGCACAAAATATTTGTTACGAAAAATTGAAGCCACCGAAATTATTTTGTCTCCACAGGTACCTCGCAGTGGTTCATCCGATTTCATCAATGACCCTCAGAAGCACCAAGAACGCCTTGATCGCGGTGGGTGTCATGTGGCTGCTTCTCTCCCTCTTGAATTCTCCCCTCTTCATGGACTACGAGCTGGTGGAAATAGATGAAGATTTGTACTGCTTGAATAAGAAATTATTGAATGGCACTTATCCGAAGGTGTTTTACGGCACATTTTTCTTTTTTGGTCTTGTCCTGCCTTTTGTCATCATCGTGGTTCTCTACTCGATCATGGTGGTTCGCTTGCTGAAAATAGGCAAAACCATGAAGGGCAAAAAGACAGCGAAAGTAAAGAGGCAGTCAAAGGATGGCCTGGTTGTTGCGGGTGAACTGAAGCAAAAGGCAAACTCGGAAAACATGAAATCCAAGCGTCGAGTGATGAAAATGGTGATCGTGGTGGTGGCGATCTTCGTGATGTGTTGGACGCCCATCCACGTGCTCTTCCTCTTGCAGTTTTTTGTGCTGGAAGACGTTGGAAACAGCTTTCTTTGCATCAAGGTCTTCTGTAACTGTCTCGCCTACGCGAACAGCTGTGTCAACCCTTTTCTGTATGCGTTCCTCTCCGAAAGCTTCAGGTCGAACTTTAAAAAGCTTTGCTCGCTGTTCTGCTTTGGACGCTGTGGCTGTTTGGAAGAGGAAAATAAATATGTAACTGAGGCACGAACTGGCAAGAACTGCTGTGAGAAGACAACGGTGCTGGCGTCTGTGATTGAGATGAAGCCTCTGAAGAAGCAGACTGCTGCTGATAAGGGTGGTGACACAGTAGAAGATGAGAGTAGAGCTGATGTGAAGAATGAAAATGAAATTGAAAAACTGGTCGAAAAAAAATTCTAGAACTTCAATGAAACACAAGCGGTAAATAAAGGAAAAATCACTCAAGAAAATGCATGTGACGAGAGAAACGAAGATGGATAGAATCACTGAATGTTGCTGAAAAGCTTCCACGACTTTAGAAAACAATAGGTTTAAATATTTTTATTAATAGTTTTGTAATCTTTTGATTGAGAAATAATACTGTCGAAGTCGGTTGTTATTTCAATATAGCTATTCCATTTCAAAGAAAAAAGTCACAAAAAATAACCAGAAAACAAAAACTAAGGTTCATTCGAGGCTTAGATATTAGAATGACAATCTGAAAGGCGGAGGTGTTGAAGAATTGAATATGAATATTTCTGTAAATATGACTACTAGTTATGTACTACGTTATGTATGCAAGTTGTGTTTTCCTGAATTAAAAATTCAACACTAAAATTAAAATTTTACTGCGCGCATGTCACTAGTCGTCTGTCGTATTGTTTTAATAAAGTCGTCGGTGAGTCGTTCTTTTGTTTTTCAAAAATGGAAATTTGATCAATTGAAGGCGTTTTAGAAAAAAAAAATCCACATCACTCCTCACTCGGTAGTGAAGTTTTTCACTAAAAGTTAATTCAGGTAATGAGCATCCTATGATTTTTTGTTTCCAATTTTAGTTTGTTCAACTATGGTTTTCGACGTTTGGTGACTTAAGTAGCCCAGTGTAGCTCCGATACAATGCACCAAATTTATCGTTTGTAATGATCTGAAGCAATACTACACAAGAAGCCGAGTTGTATGTACAAAAATAGCTTACTTAAAATTCATGAAAATCTTTCAACAGTTCATTTATTTGTTAATTCAGACTTTTAACGCGCTTAACTGATAAGATGAAGTGTGAGATTTTTGTTCCTTTCAAACTTGTGTTACACTTTTATAAAAGACATTCATTGAAGCTTTAAAAAAGTTTTTAAACATCAGTTAGGCCTTTTTTATCTTTTTAATTTTTATTTTTGTGGAAACTTGGAAAAAACTTTGAATTTTGATTTGGTTTTAGTTTATTAGACTGACAATATTCATGAGTTTTGGAAAGCTCCCAAGATAAATGGTCAGTCACAACATTAGGAAAAAATATTTTTAGTTTATCTTTATGCAACTTTTTATTGTTAGCTTCAGTTTATCTTCATTATTTTTTTACTCTTGTCCGATAAATGCATTTTTATAGCTGCTGAAAAACAGGTTCACTCGCTGCCGAACCACTGGTGAATAAGCCATTTTAACACGGCGTCGGTTTCTTAACAGAAGGGCTGCTTTTTAAAACTCGAATCTTTGCTTATCGCCGAAACCCGAGGTTTACGCCTCACAGCCTGGTTCACAAAACAATAGACGATAGACATCCCTATACACTTCTTCATTAGAAATCAAAAGCTAAACCCTAATTTTTTGTAGTCTTCTGACATTTATTCACATTTAAAAAATTTTGTATTATATTCTCTTTGCAGTTCAATTGAATAAAATGTCAATCAGGATCGCACGATGAAGCAGACTTTTTTTCTTGGAAAAAACATTTTATGACCGAAAGTTTCCCATTTTTTGGTGAACAAAAAAGGTTTTTTTCGAAAAAGAAAACTTCATTCAATAATGGTAGCTAGAAAATTATAAAGCTAATAAAGGAAGAGTAACTTCCTGTTTTTTGTTTGAAAATCGAAGCTTTTTTGTAACAATGTTTTTAGCAACATTAAAATTTTTTAACAACATGTAACTGTTCAAAAATAAGTAAGATTATATAATAAAATTATTCTTTAGTTAGCTAAAAACGGACTTTTATGGAATGTTAGCTAAGATTGAAAATACAAATAATTGGACATTATTGTTCCTATAGGATTGTTTACTAACCATATAGTCAGCGTTATACAATTTTCATTTAATTTTAGTCAGGTCAACATTATACACAAAAAAAATCATATAAACCACGCTGATTTTTGGAGAAAAAATTTAATTCAAAAAAATCAAATTTATAAATAACATCGAGTAAATGTTTTTTTAATTTTTATGAAAATCTTTCAGAAGATTTTATCTATGCTAATTTCCATTGTAAACAGAGTGTGGTTCTGGTGTGTTACGACTCGCGGCCGGCTGCGAACAGTTTGATAATTTTTGTGCATTCTCGTAAAAATGGGTCGGAGGTCGGTGAATACCACAAAAAGTGGGAAATTCATGAATCCCACTGACCAAGCTCGTAAGTTTGTTTTGTGTGTTACAGCTCTTAAATAAAAAATTTGGACTACCATTCAGTAAAATTTATTAGATAATTCAATTATATTTTATAGCATTTTTATCATAAAACTCATTTTGAACAGGAAAAATTGCCAGGAGAAGAGAGCTTAAAAAAGTTTGTTTCATTTTAGAAATTTTTTTTCAAAAAAGTGCATTACTTTTTTAAAACTGAGATTTGAAATTTAATACACCACGCAGAACAAGAAACAAAGAAATGAAGTTCGAAGGGCAGTTCTCAAAAGCAAGGACCCTCGCCACATGCTTGATGAGATGGAACAAATTGACCTTATGGGTACGTTTCAGTTTCTAGTTTATTCACTACAAATTGACATATTTGCTAAACTTTAACTTGTTCCTACAGAGTTCAATCCACGCCAAGCTCCTCAACTGAATGAGAGGGTGTTGAAAGAGAAGAGACGGAAGCTAAAGGAGACATTTGAAAGGGTCTACCACATGTATGTAAGTAAGCCACTTCATCGAAACGTTTTTTTCAAATATTCAAGTGTTTTTTTCACTTTCAAACTTAAAAATTAAATTTAGTTATTTTCACCAATATAACATGACAATATTGAAAATCAAATGTTGAGTGGAGTGTATCAAGAGAAAATGAAGCCATTCCATCAATGCATTTCACCTCTATCTTAGGAGCGCGAGGATCCAGAGTTGGCAGTGGAGTTGAAGAAGGCAGAGGTGGAATACGAGAAGGTGCGAGCTAAAAGACAGCTCTATCATGGTAGGTGGAGTGGAGAAGCTTTATGTTAAGAGTCAATAGCAATAACTCAGTATTTTTTTCATTGTATATATTTATAATAGATATGCTATGCAAATAATATATATAATAGTTTTCTTAACAGCAGCCTCTATAATAAAATTTAAATGCTCAATCAAAGTTAATCTTTTTTTTTCAATCAGAAAAATGTACTTTTATATAGACTTCATTATAGAAACTTCAAACAGATACTAAAATTTTCAAAAATTGAAAAAAAAACAGTAAAATTACCACAAAAAACGTAATAAGTTTTTTAAACTTGAAATTAAAAGGTTACATAATGTGGCACTCACCAGAAAAATGATAGTATAAATTCTCAAAATGCATTTCCTTCCATCCTATGCACTCTTTTCTCAGAGCAAGTGAAGAATGCTGAGAGGGTGAACATTGATATGATTCCACTGCCGGATGCTCCGGGCTTCCAAGCAAGTTAGTGCTTTAAAAGCTATTTGGGGATAGCGCCACTTGAGTGACAATTTTTTCTTGTTTTTCCATTTTGAGGGAGTTTTGATATGTCGTTTGTTATCTCTTTCAATCTTGTTTATATGAAGAATGTAACCAAAAAACTTTAATTTTTCTAAGAAAAATTATTGAAACTTATAACTTTAAATAGTTTTTCCGACACAACTGTAACAAAACACCATCCAAAATACCACCCTCACACTATAGCTGCCTCCAACATACCACCTCCCATGGATATTCCAATGCCTTCTTCAAAGTCCATCCATGGGATTCTGAAAAGGTTTTTTCTTGCTTCCATCACATGCAACATCACACCTCCTCTCCATCATCATTCACCATCCCACCTTTTTTAAGTTTTTTCAAACTTCAATCTTTTTTTTCACATTTTAAAATAAATTATCTTCAATTATATCCGTCATCCATTCATCCATCCATCCCTCCATCCCTCTATCCATCCTTCCATCCATCCATCACCACAGAAGCATAGGTCCTCAGGTGCTTCCCATCAACAAACTCACACCACCTGGCCACCCTCCCGGACCGCCACCTGCTCTCGATGATGATGAAGACGACGACGAAGATGGCGACCATGCTAATAATGCCAAGGGGCGGAAGAGAGGTAGGAGTGTGTTTTTAGTTTGTTTCTTGCTTGCCTGTGGGACTTTGTTGAAGGTATTTGTGGATGTGACTGTTGTTGTGGAGGAGAACGAGGGGTGGGGAGTGCTTGTAAGGATGACGATGATAATGCCAATGACGACGACGATGATGATTATGATGATGATGATGATTGTGATCATGATTATGATGATTGTGGCTATGATGATACAGCTGAGACTGTGAAGACAGACAAGAAAGAAGCGGATGTTGAAAAAAGTGCTACCGGTACATTTCCATACACATCTCACTGTTTCCTTGAACTACTCTTAAATTGTTATTATATTTTTTTGATTATTATCAATGTAATATAATTTATTACTGTTTTTATAAGAATGGAGAAAAATAAAGAAGTTTTTTATTATTCAACCTTCAGTCAAAAAACGCAAGATCCGCTTCCAGGACGATGATGATGAAGAGGAAGAGGAGGAAGAGAAGGACTCCAGAAGCAAGTTTAAAGCGCCTGCTGCTCTGAACAAGTGGGTGGAATGGTGGAATAAAGAATGGAGGGATGGAGAGAGGGATGAATGAAGATGAATTTAGATGAAGAAATAAAGGAATAGCTGATGAATGACTGAAGAGATTATGAAAAAATTGAAAGATGATGAAGGAAAGGATAGGAAGTGAATGGTAAGAGAGAGAAAAAGAATGAATGAATAAGTAGATGAATGAATGAATGAACAGATATGCGATTTTCAAATCACATTTTTGAATTTTTACGTTACCATGACGACATGTGGTGTCTGACCTTATGAAAAGTCAGACGAGCGACAAAATCAAATACAAACGTTTTCATAGTGGCATTAACCCCAGAGAATTTAAAGCAACAAATTAAAAATTCCTCCACTTTTCTTGCTTAGGAGCAAAGACGATAGAGAAAATGAGGATGACGACGACGACGATGGAGGGGCGGTGGAGGGTGACGAGGCAGTTTCCAGTCGACTGCCCCCTGCAGGACCTCCTCCTTCCATGTACAGGTGGGTGGGAGGTGGGTGAGTGGATAGATGGGAGAGTGGGTAAGTTGGTGAGTGGGTGGGTTGGAGGTAGGTGGGTTGGAGGTAGGTGGGTGGATGGAAAGGCATGTGTGTTGAAGGGCGGATGCAAATGTGGGTTTCGAACTTCCGCCATTTCAATCTTTCCACCCTCCTCTCACCACCTTCTCAACAACAACCACTCCTCTTCCAGACTGCCTCCTCCAATGCTTCCTCCTGGCATGATGGGTCCAGGACCCCCTCCGCGCATGAGACCTCCCCCGGGACTCCCTCCCCCCCGCATGAGACCTCCCATGGCGCCTCCGGCTGGTTTGTTCGTTTGTTTGCATGTTTGCTGGCTTGTTTGTTTGTTTGTATTTTTTTTTTTAAGATTGTTTTTTTCAGTTTTTTTTGCTTTTTCGTCAGATTGTTTTTTTGTCAGTTTGTTTGCTTTTTTTTATATTTTTCTTGCTTCCGTTCATCAACCTTTTGCTTTCAAATTTACCTTTCTTGTAGGCTGTTTGGCTGGTTACTGAATAGTTCTTTGGATGGTTGTTGTATAGTTTTCTCGGGAGTTCATGCAAATTATTTTCACACCCCCTCAATATTCCCAGGCGCACCTCCCGGCCACCAGCCTGGCATTCTTAGCGCTCCTCCCACCTTCAACAAGGCGTCCATCCAGGCCTCTGAAGACTCCCATAGCGACTCCGCGTCGAATCCTCCCTCGTCACAGGCGTCGTCAGGTGACCTCACTTTTTCTTCCATCCATAATTCTTTCGCTCATTTTTTAAATTCACAATTTTTCTATCTATCATTCATTCTTCCATCATTTTTCCACTTCTTTTTAACCTTTAAATGTCCTTAACTGCACTTACGTCGCTTTCTCTCTCTTAAATACACTACAGCCACTCCCCGCATACAATACAGCCACTCCCCGCATACAATACAGCCACTCCCCGCATACAATACAGCCACTCCCCGCATACAATACAGCCACTCCCCGCATACACTACAGCCACTCCCCACATACAATACAGCCACTCCCCGCATACAATACAGCCACTCCCCGCATACAATACAGCCACTCCCCGCATACAATACAGCCACTCCCCGCATACAATACAGCCACTCCCCACATACAATACAGCCACTCCCCGCATACAATACAGCCACTCCCCGCATACAATACAGCCACTCCCCACATACACTACAGCCACTCCCCGCATACAATACAGCCACTCCCCGCATACAATACAGCCACTCCCCACATACAATACAGCCACTCCCCGCATACAATACAGCCACTTCCCGCATACAATACAGCCACTCCCCACATACAATACAGCCACTCCCCGCATACAATACAGCCACTCCCCGCATACAATACAGCCACTCCCCGCATACAATACAGCCACTCCCCACATACAATACAGCCACTCCCCGCATACAATACAGCCACTCCCTGCATACAATACAGCCACTCTTCACATACTTCACACCCATCTTTTCACATGCACTACAGCCACCATCTCAGCGAAGCCCAAGATCAGAAGTTTGATAGGCGATGCGACCCGCTTCACACCGCTGTCAGTGAAGGTTCGCAGGGAGGTGAGGGACGCCCGAGGAAACATCATCAAACCGTCCCCTGGTGAGTCGATGTGGTCCTTATTTACGTGTTTCACGCATATGAATATATATATGTATGCATATGCACGTACAAAAAGAAAACTCACACATTAATATATACACACTTAAAACATTCACACACACACACACACACACACACACACACACACACACACACACACACACACACACACACACACACACACACACACACACACACACACACACACACACACACACACACACACACACACACACACACACACACACACACACACACACACACACACACACACACACACACACACACACACACACACACACACACACACACACACACACACACACACACACACACACAGTGGTGGCACACAAGGAGCCGGAGGAGCAAAAGAAGGAGGCGGGAGGCCAGGCACAGAACGCAGGCACAGACGACGCCTACGAGTCATTCATGAAGGAAATGCAGGGTTTTTTGTGACATGGTGGTTGTAAGGATCGTGTTAGCATGGGTGGTGTTAACATTGTGGTTGTGACACTGCCAGCACGCAATATTGTAACATGGAAGATGGCTAGCATAGAGTTGATAACAAGTGGGAGATTGTAACATACGTGAGATTTTTCAAGTCTGGAGGTGGTTGACTCGGGTCTGAGGTTAGTGTTCTAAGACTGTGCACTTGTCTACGTGTGTCTAAGCTAGAACCTTGTACTTTTGTCGGTTTCTACATGCCTGTAAGGCGTTCTTGACTTGGCGCTTTACAACTTAGATATCTTACTAAAATTTTTATTTTTATCAATATTATCATTTTTTTTAAATAATTTTCATTATAACTATTATTGTTTTTTTTTTTAATTTTTTTTACGTTATGGATGTAAGAACGTTTTGTTAACGTGAGATCTTTGTGGGGTTCTTGAATGTTTAGATGTACATATGGATGACGGATGATGGTTCGTAATGATGATTTACTGCCTAATGGCCTCACTGTAACGTAGTCATTTTTATAAATTTTTTTCAACTATCACATAACTGAATCGTTTTTTGTGATATGCTCTATTTTTTTATGTTTGTTACTTAAAACAATATAAAGATAATGATTTTGTTCAATTAGAATGATTTTAATCAATAATGAAATTTTATTCAATAGAAAAAATTAAATTTAAAAAAATCTTGATTGATTATTATTATTGTTGAATATAGATGATTTTCAATCGACTACGAGAAGAATAAAGAGATTAATTGTGAGGAATCATGGATGGAAAAAGTAACACAAAATGGCGTAATTGTTAATTTCAAATCAATAAAATGGAAAAGTTTGAAATCGAAGGTTAAACTTGACTCAGCTCACGACCGCTTACAGACGCCACAAAAATGACCAGATGCTTGAGACTTACTTGAGGTTGTGCTTCAATGAAATGGTCGTCTTTCTAAATCTATAAGTTATATCGAAACGGAATCAATGGATTTCTTAAAAGATCAACATTACTTTGAGGGATTGCAAAAGAACATCGATTTCGATTATGGCGTCGAGCAGCTTGCCTGAGCTAGATGGCCTAATGGATTAATGGATCACACGCATTTGCAAACGGCCTGCACCCCCATGCACCTGCATCCGCCACAAATAACAGACATTCTCGAGGTTTGTATTGATCATCCACATTTAATTATTTATAAATACCATTTTATATGGCAACGTGTGTTTAGACAGGAATGTGTTATTAACGTTTAGACTTTTAGTACAAAACATCAATTTGGCATTATAATTTAAGTACAACGGAATGAGTGGAGAAGGTGGAATGAAAAGAAATTTCCACATAAAAGTTGAAAATAACTTTTACAATGCTATGAAAATATTTGAAACATAATTAGTTTGTTTTTGAATTTGAAAAATTTGAATTTTCATTTCTCTAAACAAAAATTCATCACTAAAACGTTTATCTGTAATAGCCTTGCTAATGTTTCTGGGAAATTTTATTAATCTGGTTGTTTAATTATGCAAAGTTTTTCAAAAAACCACATTAAAAATACAACTCTGTTCACAAAAGTCGGCAAATACAATGACGATCACTGGGTCAAAAAACGAGAAAATGGAAAAAAAACAACAAAAAATTACGTTAAAAAATATAGTTAGTTCAAAATTTGCAAGTTAATTAAAAGAATGAAAAATGAACGTGAAAGCAACCTCGGCGTAAATCATGAGGTTTTAGGGAGCTTCATGGAGAAAAAATTCCATAATTGAATCTTCGTAACTAAAGCAGCGGTTGAGCGAGGCTGCTGATGGCGAATTAAGCGTTCAATACTGAGCTTCGATATGGAAAAGGTATACGCAATAGTGACTGGGCAACCGATCGCATTAGTTGATCAAAAATTTACTCTGTGAATTATATCCACAGAGTGAGATTACAATTGCACATATGTGTTAAGTATTGCTCTGTCCTTTTGCAGAGGTAATATTTTGAAGTAAAATCATTGTATGTAGCGCTCTTTAATGGTATATAACCAACGCTTCAAAAACATCTTTAATAGATTAGCTTGGATATATTTTGAGATAAAATTTTATTTGAAAAGTTTAATCTCTAGAAAAAATAATATGCACGTTTTCGCGGTGTATGTAAATCTAGCTTTTAGAGGAATTAAAAAAACCACGAAAATATCCACAGATTAAAAAAACGCACACAAATGATGCAATACTGTTGAAACTGAAATTCGGAAATGAGCTTAAATTAATTTTAGTTTTTTTTTTCAATTTTTTTATTTTGTATTTTAGGGAATCGGGTTATTTTTTTGTTGTTGATACCTTGCACTTGAATTCGATTGAGTTTTAACTTTTCAACAAAAGATTTACATCGTAAACTTCGAAACTGACTGCTTTTATTGCCTTACTATCTTCTCGCCACCCCCCCCCCCCCCCCCCCAAATTCAACCTCTCCAAACCCGACACCCCTATAAATCTACCACTCTTATAGACTCACTCTTTCCTATAACCTCCCCTTATAAACTCACTACCTAATGAATCAACCGCTGTCTTCATCTATCCAATACCCTCTTCAAACTGTCACGATGAACTCGGGATTGACGTAAGAGAATCCGGAAAATTCTGTTTGGTCGAGATTCATGATGAAGAGCTTGTCGGTGGGTGTGAGCTTGGGTGCCTCTGTGGTGAACTCCTTGTCGAAGTTGCTGACATCTCTGGGCGATTTCTGTGTTTTGTTGAGATTTGTAGCGAGTTAGTAAATGCATAAGTAAAACTAGTAATGTTTTTTTCAAATAAATAAACTTTGAAAAAACATTACTATCACTAAAGAAATAATCAAAAATACATGTGATTAATAATATATATACAAAACACAATAAAATACGAACATTGTATTGTATTCCATGCCCATAGACACACGACAAGACAACAAGGACAACGTACACTAGATGGCTTGTACGGTGGTTGCACTTCTCGGTTCTCAATCTTGTCCCAGTCAATCCTCCTAAAGAAGATATGGTCCTTGATGTCCTTCTCTTCACTCCCTCCCGTTCCCAGCCGCTTCGATGGATCTTTCACCAACAACTGCGTGTATTTATTTATTTATTTCTATATTTATATATTTATGTATTCATTCATTTTTCTATTTATTTATTTCAGTATTTATTTATTTGATTATTTATTCATTTCATTATTTATTTATTTATTTTTGTATTTATTTTTTTTTGTATTTATTTGTTTATAAAGTCATTTATTTATAAATTCATTTATTTTTTAATAATTTTTGTAAAGTTATGTAATGTTTTGACAAAACTGTCTAATGCACTGTTTCAAAAAGACATTAAATCGACTAGAAACTTAAAAGGTATTTTAGTTAAACAAAAAAACTCCATAGGAACAAAGCTTTTTTTCATGATTTCTTGTTGTTTAAAATCAATAATAATTGTGAAGATTCACCAGAAGGAAGTCTGAAATCTAAAAATAAGCGTTGCTTAGCAAAATTTATTTGTAATAAACATCGAAAAGGTAATCAAGACGCTTCCACTACTCAAGGCAAAGAGTATGATTGTGGTGACATGTGCCCCTCCACACACCCCCTTGCACAAAGAGATGGCCTCCTTCGAGAGGTACTTGGGGAAAGTGACGTGATGGTCGGTGATTGACGCAAACAACTCTTCCTCGTCCTCGCCATCGAATGGCGGCTGGTGGAGTGGTGGTTGGTGGGAGTGTTGGTTGGTGGAGATGAGGGTGTGTCGATGCGTTAGTTGGATGGTGGATTGATGTGTTGGTTTTTGGTTGGATGTTTGGTTGGTGCGTTGGTAGGTTGACATGTTGGTAAGTTGGTGTGTTGGTAGGACGGCGAAGATGGTTGGTTTGTTGATGCGTTGGTTGGGTGGTGGGAGGGTTGTTTGGTGGAGATGGATGGTGGGTGAATTGGAAGGGATGAAAAGACGGTGAGTTCAAAAGGTTGGTGAAATAAACGTTGGGTTCATTGTATAAAAATCTATAAAAAAAGAAAGAAACTTTTAATGATTTATACAGCAAAAAGTCAAGAACAGAATGACGTGGGTGAAATTAATGGCTCTATGTGTTGCCTGCGTGGTCGTTAAAAGGAATGATAAAAGAGGCTTTCATGAACTTCTATTAGATCAATGAGTTGACTTTTTATAAAAATGTAAACGTCAAATGCTTTTGATAGGAAGCCCTATAAGGTATTGATTCAGTTTAAAAACTATCGTTCAAAAGGGATTTCGGCTCGTGGAAAAGTCGCATCGAGAGTTTATAGTAAATAGTTCTAAAGTGTTTTTTTTTGAATTTTTTTGACCTTTAACTTTCCAAAAAGTATTTCAATAATTTGATTAAGTACTTTTGCTCTTTTCAAAATCAAAACTTTGAACAAATTTTTGAATAATATTAATTGATGTCTTGACAAAAGGGAATAATTTAGTTCTGAGTTTACCCGCAAAAAAACAAACTGAGGGTATTAAGTTGAAAAGCCCAAAGCAGTATTTCAAGTTTTTTTTCTCGAATTTCGACAATTCCACAAAAGTCCACAAAAGCTCCGGTGTGACTTTCAATCTAAATTTGAAAAAAACTTCCAAAAAACTTCCCACCAAAAGCTTAAAGAAGGTTTTAAAAGCGAAAAAATTTTAAAATAAAATCGAATGAAATGGCAACAAAGAGCTAGATTATGCGCTGGAAGGATGCAGCGCAAGCATTTAATGGTCCACTAACTTGTCCAACCAGCATTTCATACGTCAGAACTCCGAAGGCCCACCAATCCACTGACTTGGTGTAGGGCTTGTACAACACCACCTAGAAGGGGGGGTAAATGCCGTGAGGGAGTGTGGGTGGGTGGGTGAGTGGGTGAGGGAGTGAGAAGATGGGTGGAATGAGTGGATGAGTGAATGAGTGGATGAGTGGATGAGTGGATGAGTGAATGAGTGAATGAGTGGATGAGTGAATGAGTGAATGAGTGGATGAGTGAATGAGTGGATGAGTGAATAAATAAATAAGTGAGTGAGTGGATGAGTGGATAAATGGATGAGTGGATGAGTGAATGGGTGAATGAGTGGATAAATAAGTAAGTGGATGAATGGATGAGTGTATGAGTGAATGAGTGAATGAGTGGATGAGTGGGTGAATGGATAAGTGGATGAGTGGATGAGTGGATGAGTGAATGGGTAAAAAGCTAAGTGATTGAATGAGTGAGAGAAAGAACGAGTGAATGATTGATTGTGGGATGGAACTGGTGAGTGAGGAGATAAATGAAATTAAAAGAAGATTAAAAGTTTGAATTTTTTGCAGTTTTTTTCAAATAAAAAAGTAATAAATGAAAAAAATAAGAAAAGAAGTTTTTTAATCATTTGTAAAAAGAAAATTTTACAGAAAAGTTTTGAATAAAAAAAACAAAATCACGCTGACAAATTGTTCGAGGTTGAAAAAGTTTAAAATGTAAATAGATTTTATATTTTCTAAATGTTCTCTTCGCCAAGTTTTACGATTATTGATAGGCATAGCGGTATCCATAGCGACCGATAACTCTTTAGACGCCATTAACTCGACGTTTTTGTCGCACTTGGCGATACAATGGGTGTTTCATTTACGAAATATAAAATGAAATAAAACTCGGAACAAACTCTAAGCTAAAAAAACTTCTGTTCAAAGTGCTTGAAGCTTTCAGTGCCAGAACACCGGGGACTAGAATAGCGAAGCAATCTTTGGTACCGGTTCTTATCACCCCAAGAGACCGTACTTGATTTAGAAACCTGCCTGACCTTGATTCTAAATGAAGAGAACCACTCGAGAGTTGATGCTCAGAATTTGAATAACTCTGTGTATTAATGGAGCATGTTCAACTTAACCATTATGACGGATGTGAGTGCTGAGAAAATTCCAAAAAGTAGTTAATGTGTCAATAAATCAAGAGTGTGAGTTGCATTGCTGAATATTTCATTTTTATTACTAGTTTTTCTGCTTTTGAAGTTTCTCTTCAAGCGCAACGAGGCTTCTGATATTTATAAATATTCGAATTTATACACAAGAGACACACGCACACAGAAGCTTTTGTGATTCTCTCCACAAAAAATAAAGCCGCTAAATCCTTATTTAACTTTTCTCGTTTTGAACAATAAAAAGTCGATTTCTCATGAAAAACTCATCCATCATGTCAGCACCTGCAATATTTTACGAACCTGCGTCACGCACAGATGTGGACACAAGCACAAGAATGGTTCTTTAAAATGGCGATTTTAAGTTTTCATGACGTTTGAGGCAACGTGGCATACTAATGGAGGGTGCCTTGTGAGGGTTGCGCAAACAGATACGCGTGCACAAACACATTTATTACAACATACGCTCATCAAACTCACGTGCGAGTCATTTAACTCACGCACACAGACAAACACGCAAAAATGACAAAACCATAAAGACCAAAATTGAAGAATTTTTTAAAGTTCTGGCTCGCTTTCTCCATAAAATAGCACTGTGAGGTTTCTTGCTGTCGTGAGAAGATACCATTTAAGAAGCCAAAATTGTTTTTTTATTCTATGTTTCACAAGCGGCTGTGGATAAATTGCTTAGAAATGTGGGCCATATTGAGAGTAGGCATGAGAAGCATTTCATGAAGGTCCTACTTCGGGGGCAATGTAATCGGGAGTTCCACAAAAGGTCTTGGTGGTCTTATCTTTGCTCATTCCCTCCTTGCACATGCCGAAGTCTGCGATCTTTATGTGCCCTTCAGAGTCCAAGAGAACATTGTCAAGCTTCAAGTCTCTGAAGGGTGGAAAAGGAGGATGAGAGAAGGAGGGTAGAAGAAGGAGGGTAGAAGAAGAGAGGTGGAAGAAGGAGGGTGGAAGAAGAAGGGTGGAAGAAGGAGAGTGGAAAAAGGAAGGGAAAGAAAAGCGGAAGATGAAGAAAAAAAGAAAATAAAGGAAAGGTGAAGAAGAGAGTTTGGAAGTGAAGTTTGAGGAAAGATTATCTTTGGTAATCTTAAATTTGATTTTTTGGTGTCGTTCTATTGTTTAGTGTTTTTAGTGTTGCTGTCGTTGTTAATTTTTTTGTGTTTGGTATGACGGCTACTGTCGAGTTATATATTTCGTGGGCAGTCAATTTTTTCAAATGCAAAACATTTTTTCTATCCACCAAATGCAATTACTCAAATAGAACGTCTGCCATTGCGAAAGACGAATGCGCACACAAACAGCTGAGGTCTCTGCACGGCACCAAGCGAATGTGTCTCGAACGACAACAGACCACATGACTGTGCAGGAACACCCATTCATTCAAACAAACAACACATCGGTGATTCATTAATTTAGCAAGCTCTTTAGTCAACTCATCGATCTTTCGGAGCCCCCCCCCTCCCTTGTAATCATCACCCTCGTCTTCATGGAACAATCAATCTAGCAAGCAGCCAGGCTAACAAGGGGCACGCCAACCGATCAATCTTTAAACATACATTCCACTGAATTAACAATCCATAAAGAAATATGTCACTAAAATATCAACCATTCAAGCAACATTTATCAACCATCAACCAATCAATAAAACTCCAAACAACCAGCCAGCCAACCAACCTGTATATCACACCCTTGCTGTGCAAGTAAAAGAGGCCAACGGAGATTTCTGAAGCGTAAAACCTGCGTGCATGTTTGTTTATAATCATGAGTCTGCTTTGATATATGTGTGTATCTTTCTCACGCTTATAAAACCACTTTATACCTCCACGTCAGAACGATAATCTTCGTTAATGAAAACTCGATCCAAAAATTGAGCGCTTCATTGCTTGTTTTGGCGCTTTACAAATTAGGTTTATCAGATAAATTATATTTATAAGATAAATAAGATTTATTATTATTATTATTATTATAAAAAATAAAATGCTGTCAGCTTCCTCTACGGACAAAAACACGCCCGGAAAGGCCATAAACATCGCTGGGGCAAAACTCGCCTCATGAATGTTGCATGCAAGATGGCTTCTAACGCTCTCACAACTAAGTGCTCCCACCAGTCGCCAATGGTGTAGCGTGGAAGATATTACCATCAGCTCCTTTTATGTTCAACTTTTTTCTTTTTTTTTCAATTTTTTTTCAATTTTTTTTCAATTTTTTTAAATTTCTTTTTCAATTTTATTATTTTTTTCAAGTTTTCTTAATGAAGTTTTAGTTTTTGTATTTTAATTTTTCTCTGAAACGATTAAGTTTGTTTATTCATAATTTTTTAAGTTAAATAAACTTTAATTATGTTTTTTTAACTTTCAATTTTAATTTTTTTTTCAAATTTCGTTTTTTTGGTTCTATATACTGCCTTTTCTTTTGAATTTGATTGTATCTTTGTTATGTATTCAATCTTTAATTCTGTTTCGCATCAGATTTTATTTTTCTTTTATTGTAATCAACCATATCCCATTGTTTCATACTATGCTGTAATTTTTTAGTTGGTCAACACTTTTTTGCAGAAATTGTTATTGTTTATTTAATATTCTTTTGTATTATTTTTAAAAAAACCACACACAAATAACAAAATCAATAAGACCGATAAATCTTCCCCAAAATTCATCAAACAGTCGAAGAGAGGTCAGACTCCTTGCAAAGGTGGACCTTTCATGGATTTTTAATGCCTCTCTGCAGGCTTCGACGCTTCAGCTTTGAATAATGGCGCTGATTGATTGATTGGGATTTTCGTATTAATAAAGCCACATGCTTGGAAACTGTTCCAGACTTTCAAAACAAACTTTCAGTAACGAGTGGTTTGAGGCTTTGAACAAAATGATACCGCATACAACACAACGCCACCTGTTACACCGCATAAAACAGAACACAATGCCACGGTAAACTGTATATAACACAACACAATGAAATAAACTACATGAAATACAACGGAATACAATTTACCACAATGAACTACGATATACTGCAATACAATACAACACACTGCAATACAATACATCAAAATACAATGCAAGCCATCAACGAACAGAAGTCAAGTGGCGCTGGCACGTGAAAGCTTTGTGTCATTGCGTGGCTTGTTGTGTACCTGCTTCTTTGTGGCGTTTTGTGTTGAAGACAAATCATTGAGTAAACGGAAATTTTTTTCTGTCGATTAGCGATAAAGCTAAGAAGGTTTCCTTGCAGTAATGCAAAATTATGCAAACAAGCGGAAAATTGGTGGGTTGAACGAGTTTTCAACGGGAAAAAATTAATTTGAAAATATAAAAAAATATATAGACGTATGTATTGATATGTGTGTATGTATGTATGTATGTGTGTGTTCGCTTGTGCCTTGTGGCTCACCAGCTTCCTAAAAAGGCAAAAGAAATAACCCCGAGTAAAAAATAGATTGGTTCTTGAGGACTACGAGAAAGAAACCTTCAATTCAAGTTGGCTTCACCGGTTAAAACTGCTGTTCACTCACAAATTAGTCACTCACTTAACTACTTAGCTGACCTTTTCAAGTTGCCTTTTTATAAGGGACTGAGATCTACTTATTCTCGTTTTTGAGATACCTTCTAATAGTACATATGCTAAATCTGCAATTTTCTACCGTTTTATAGAATTTCTCCCCCCAATCTTACCTCTATTACTTTTCTGCTTTGTTTTCGTGAAGTTCTTAACATCTTGTTGTTTAAACAGTTTGTAGCAAAGCGTTCTTGAACAGCGTGGAATCAGCCTTAGACAAATGATTTGATTGGATTAGATTCAAACTTTGGTGCTGTGGAACGCCTAGAACGAACTTAAGTTTTTCTTCTTGCAGGCCATCCACTACATTTCCAACCATCTCTCTCGACTGTCTCGACTCTGTCTTGCCGTTGAATTTTGAGATTGAGAAAATGAAGATTGATAATGTAGATTCACCCAACTCTGTCTCATCATAACCTATTTTATGTTCATCATATGCATCTGAGCTTTCTACCCTAGTGGACTGTGGACGACCATTACCCGCGGCTTGATGGTCTGCAGTTTCAGTAGTTGCCAGTTATCTTGTTTTGCTTGTTGCTGGGTACAAATTCTAAAAACGAGAGAGTGGCAGAGCTGTCGCATGAAGCTCATGTCACTATAAAAATCTGCACAGCTGTTTTTCTTCGGACCGAAGAGACGGCTATCGTCCGACAAGATGGAGCAATCATCATGGATATGTGCTTATGTGTTTATATGTAGTGATAAAATGATAAATGTCTGTATGTGTGCTTTAATGTATTCATGAGAAAAAAGAGAAATTTTATAATGGAAAAACAATGGTCTATATATAATAATAGTTGAGAATTGTTTGTATTATATTATTGCTTCTGTATAACCCATCATAAACATATGAATGGGGTCACTAGTTTTTGCATTGTGATTTAAACAATACAAACATTTTATAAAGAAAAATACTATCTGAAAAGCCCACAAATGTAGTGGCGTGTTGAAGTGCAGGCTAGTTATTCAGAATTGACAAAAGTTCTCTTTATTTTTTTATTTACTCTGTGTAAATATATCGCAGAATATTTTCTCCAAAGATGAAATGTTTTTTTTTACTGAAATTAGTACAGCCAATAAGAATTGGCATTTTTTGGTCTGGCACCCCAGAAGTTTCACAACTAATAAATCGCCACAACCACCAAATCACCACAATCATTACAGTCTTCACAACCACCTATTCTGGAACTATCAAAATGTATACGTATACCACAACTACCACAAAAAGTAACTCCACAACTGAAACCTCCACTTTAGCATAACCAACACACTTACCGCCACAGCCACTACACTTACCGTTACAGCCACCACACTTACCACTACAACTACCACCACAACAACCACAACTACCACCACAGCCACCACAGCCACCACAGGTACCATCACAGCCACCACAAATACCACCACAGCCACCACAAGTACCACCACAGCCACCACAACTACCGCCACAACTAACGCAGCCACTGGTTCTTTGAACTTTCCATCTTCTTGTATCCTGTGCATTAAATCGCCTCCGTTCACAAACTCCATCACAAAGTACAAGCGGTCCTGGCGAGGATCATTTATCATGGAACCGCTGAAGATAATATATGGTTTGAAGACATAAAAATTAATTATCGAATAGTTTTTGAATTCAAATTTATGTTGTTGGGATGAAAAAATCCATTTATGTTAATGATACAATAAAACATAAATATTTTTTCAATACTTATCGGAAATAATATTAAAATTAATACAAAGAAAATAAAACCAATGAGAAAATATATGACTACACGAGTTCGTTTGGAAGTTAAGTATGACATGGCTAGAAAGATACTCTCTTTAATCGTGCCTAATAAGCATGGAGTAGATTCGATTCTAGGCATAAAGATAAGGCCCAAGAGGCAGTGTAGGGCTCATAAAAGTAATGGAATGTCGTGGTGGGATGCACCGGTATAGTTTAGGCTCTTCCCGAAACAATAATTAAGTCGTGTGAGCTTGTGGGTTGCGCCGAGCGGTAATGAATGAATGCAGAAAATGAAACAACTAGAAGGTGTTATAGAGAAAGCTTGCTTATTGCTTGCGAATAGCAAAGCATTAAACGTTCCTTTTTTTGTGCCCTGATGCGTTCTACTCCCCGAAGCAACATGAAAAAAATAACATGGAAAGAAACAAGAACAGAAACAAAGTAAAAACTCTGAAAACCTGGAAAAATATTGACACTTTTGAAATACACACATCATTAACAACCCTTGAGCAACCCTTGAGTAACCCTTGAGCAACCCTTGAGTAACACTTTAGTAACACTTGAGTAACACTTTAGTAACACGTGAGTAACCCTTGAGTAACACTTGAGTAACACTTAGGCATAACATGGTTGCATATACTCATCCATGCAAAGGTACATAAACTGAAAAAAAGCTTGATACCCACGATGGGACATATCGTGATATACACACTTGGACATACAGTGGTGAATACACTCATGCTAATCGTGGTATTATAAATCTAGTTTGGTAAATACAACTAATTTGTAAAGCGCTAAAGCAAGAAACTGAGGCGCTCAATACACCGAAGCACACCATGGCGTATACACTGAAACCTACAAAGGTACATGCACTGAAACATACACTGTAACATACCATAGTTTGGAAGCAGGAGTGCAGTGTTACTAGGAAGGGAGGTTTCCCGAACATAGCCAAAACCCTCTTCTCTACCATGACACACTCCACGTCGTCATCTTGAATCACCACATCCTTCTTGAGGATCTTGATGGCATACACCTCATCGGTCCCTTTCCTCTCCCCCAACACCACCTGGGAGGGTGGGTGGGTTGGTTGGGAATGGATGGGTGGTTGGTTGGGAATGGGTTGGTTGGTTGGTTGGGATTGGGTAGGTTGGTTGATTGGGAATGGGTGGGTGGTTGCATGGATGGGTGGTTGCATGGATGGGTGGTTGCATGGATGGGTGGTTGCATGGATGGGTGGTTGCATGGATGGGTGGTTGCATGGATGGGTGGTTGCATGGATGGGTGGTTGCATGGATGGGTGGTTGCATGGATGGGGGTGCATGGATGGGGGTTTGCATGGATGGGTGGTTGCATGGATGGGTGGTTGCATGGATGGGTGGTTGCATGGATGGGTGGTTGCATGGATGGGTGGTTGCATGGATGGATGGTTGCATGGATGGGTGGTTGCATGGATGGGTGGTTGCATGGATGGGTGGTTGCATGGATGGGTGGTTGCATGGATGGGTGGTTGCATGGATGGGTGGTTGCATGGATGGGTGGTTGCATGGATGGGTGGTTGCATGGATGGGTGGTTGCATGGATGGGTGGTTGCATGGATGGGTGGTTGCATGGATGGGTGGTTGCATGGATGGGTGGTTGCATGGATGGGTGGTTGCATGGATGGGTGGTTGCATGGGTGGGTGGTTGCATGGATGGGTGGTTGCATGGATGGGTGGTTGCATGGATGGGTGGTTGCATGGATGGGTGGTTGCATGGATGGGTGGTTGCATGGATGGGTGGTTGCATGGATGGGTGGTTGCATGGATGGGTGGTTGCATGGATGGGTGGTTGCATGGATGGGTGGTTGCATGGATGGGTGGTTGCATGGATGGGTGGTTGCATGGATGGGTGGTTGCATGGATGGGTGGTTGCATGGATGGATGGTTGCATGGATGGGTGGTTGCATGGATGGGTGGTTGCATGGATGGGTGGTTGCATGGATGGGTGGTTGCATGGATGGGTGGTTGCATGGATGGGTGGTTGCATGGATGGGTGGTTGCATGGATGGGTGGTTGCATGGATGGGTGGTTGCATGGATGGGTGGTTGCATGGATGGGTGGTTGCATGGATGGGTGGTTGCATGGATGGGTGATTGCATGGATGGGTGGTTGCATGGATGGGTGGTTGCATGGATGGGTGATTGCATGGATGGGTGGTTGCATGGATGGGTGGTTGCATGGATGGGTGGTTGCATGGATGGGTGGTTGCATGGATGGGTGGTTGCATGGATGGGTGGTTGCATGGATGGGTGGTTGCATGAATGGGTGGTTGCATGAATGGGTGGTTGCATGGATGGGTGGTTGCATGGATGGGTGATTGTATGGATGGGTGATTGCATGGATGGGTAAACAACAACTTGGAATTTGAAATAAAAAAACAGCGTGAAAATATTTTTCTAAAACAAAAAAAGAAAAAAATCGCGATGAGAACCTTTCCAAAGCTCCCCTTGCCCAATACGGTGATGAAGTTGAAGTCAGTGGCTCTGATGAAGTCCAGCTTGCAGCTCTGTCCTCCCGCGTTCGTCATGTCATTGTCAACACTCGTCTGAGCACAAGGGCGAATAAGGAAATAATTTACTTACCATTAATTATTTTTTATTTACTTAAAATCAACTTTAAAGCTCATTTGGCGTTTTTCTTATTTGAGTTGCAGTTCGGAAAATACCATAATAATGGTGTTTGAAATAAAAGTAATATTAAAAAGTGGCTTTGAAACCATTTAAAATGTGTTCGTTGTTACTTTTTTTTTCAATGATTAGAGAAAAAATCTAACTCACTTCACTCACTTGATTCTGAAAAAAATTGTTCAAAATTCAATTTCAAAAACCTATTTTTGAAGGAAAGTTTAGAAAAAGGCAAAGTTAAAAGTTAGTCGTTTCATGCAACCGGGGCCACCACGTACAAACTTGAGTGCGTTTTTGAGAGCGAGACTGGCGGAGGTAACTTCGTCGGGACATGGAACGTTGTAATACTCACCCTCTTCCTGACTCAACAGCTTGAACCATCCTTCCGCTGGTGCCTTCATCACCTGAGGCGTTGCAAGGGGGTGGTAGGAGAGGTGGAACGGTAGTGGAATGGAATGTCAGTGGTAGTAGGGGGGGAGGAGGCAGTGAATGGAGAGTGATAATGGTAGTAGAAATGATAGTGGAGATGAAACTAGTGGTTGATATGGAAGGGAAGATGGAAGCGGAGATTGATGTGAAAGTTGAAATGGAAATTGATATTTTATTAGAAGTGTCATGAAAGCAGCAGTAGAGGTTGATGTGGAGATAAAGGAATTGAAGATGGGAAAGACCAGAGAAGTGGGAGTAGAGGTGGAAAGGGCGGGAAAAAGTTTTTTTTAGCTTTTTAGAAAATCTTTAAACGTTTCAACGAAAGGCTTCATTGATATGTCCACCCATATGTTATTTTTATATGTTTACACGCCCACACATATGCCTACACACACACACACACACACACACACACACACACACACACACACACACACACACACACACACACACACACACACACACACACACACACACACACACACACACACACACACACACACACACACACACACACACACACACACACACACACACACACACACACACACACACACACACACACACACACACACACACACACACACACACACACACACACACACACACACACACACACACACACACACACACACACACACACACACACACACACACACACACACACACACACACACACACACACACACACACACACACACACACACACACACACACACACACACACACACACACACACACACACACACACACACACACACACACACACACACACACACACACACACACACACACACACACACACACACACACACACACACACACACACACACACACACACACACACACACACACACACACACACACACACACACACACACACACACACACACACACACACACACACACACACACACACACACACACACACACACACACACACACACACACACACACACACACACACACACACACACACACACACACACACACACACACACACACACACACACACACACACACACACACACACACACACACACACACACACACACACACACACACACACACACACACACACACACACACACACACACACACACACACACACACACACACACACACACACACACACACACACACACACACACACACACACACACACACACACACACACACACACACACACACACACACACACACACACACACACACACACACACACACACACACACACACACACACACACACACACACACACACACACACACACACACACACACACACACACACACACACACACACACACACACACACACACACACACACACACACACACACACACACACACACACACACACACACACACACACACACACACACACACACACACACACACACACACACACACACACACACACACACACACACACACACACACACACACACACACACACACACACACACACACACACACACACACACACACACACACACACACACACACACACACACACACACACACACACACACACACACACACACACACACACACACACACACACACACACACACACACACACACACACACACACACACACACACACACACACACACAAAGGTCAAACCTCAGAGATACCAAATGACAAGGCGCCCATAAAATCATTGCGTGAAGTTCGGTCCCAGTCCCACAACTCGATGGAAAGTCGTCTGCTGTAGTCTTCGGAGGTCAAAGAGCTACAGAGGAGGCGGGGAAGGAAGAAGAGAGGATGTTTATTTTTTGCTTTTTTTTTTATTTTTTTTTCTACATAATTTAAAATGCATTTAATGAACAAATTCTCACTCGAATGGAACAAAACTCATTTATGAAGAACCTATTCGAATTGAATAAAACTTTATTTAATAAATTTTTGCTCATTTTGATGAAAATTTAATTTAATTTTTATATTTAAAATTGGATTAACCTTTAATTAAATTTATTTTGAATTAGCAAAATGTTCGGGCGTGCAAAGAAGTTTTTTTGGTTAATTGGCTCGCAGTGAACGAAGAGAACTTAAAAATAACTTTTACGCTTCAATAAAAAGCAGCGTTTTCAGGACTTGATTGGCTTCCATAGTAAGGGGATTTGAAAATATGGTTTTTGCAAGTTTTATAGACAAAATAACGCGTGCTACAGGCCTTTTTGAACCATATTTTATAAGCGTTATACACTTTTTTTTTCATTAGATTAGAAAACTCCAAATGCGCTAAAAAAAACCAAGCACTTTTATTATATTTAAAAAAAAACCATCAAACATGAGAAGTTAACGAAAGAAAATTGAAAAATGTATTTATAAACCATTTGAACAATGTTTTAAGTTCGATTCTAATCAACTCCCAATACTTTGAAGGGGGAAAATCTTTAAATATCCGCCAAAAATAATTTCCCAATGACTTTCGTTAAATTTTATGATGACGGCTGCTTTCAGAAGTAAAAAATTATCTTTTCGTTTTGTTTTTTTAGTACTTTAATCGTATTTTTGTACCTTTTTAATCGGAAAAAATGTATTACTCAGTCTCGTATGTTGCCAATCCATCATACAAAAAAACAAACGTTTTTGAAAAAACAAAAATGTTTCATATAGACTAATGGAAGTTTCGAAATCATTTTACGACACTCTGCACAAAAAGAATTCTGAGCACAAAACACATAAACGGCTACAAACCAATTACCATGGACTACAAAGAAAATGCTAATGGTGCGATCCCTAACCTCGAAAGAATAAAACTAGAACGATTATACAAGAACTTGCGCTTCTTCATTACAGCTCGACTGATTTATACAAGTTTTCAATGTTGCCGTTATTAGATTGTTGGGTAGTTTTTCGAGCTTGTTTTTGCCGAAACTTGCTCCGTTTAATTTCACACAACCACTGTCAATGGGAAACATTAAATTAGTAGTTATTGTCTTTGTGAACAAAGTGTACGTGGCTTGAAAATCCGCCTCTCATAAACAATTGAGACTGCTTTAATTTCAAAAAAAACTTATTAGGAATTCAAAATGAAATTCACTGGTTTCGCTGTTTTGTCTGTTTTATAATAGGTCAACATTAGTCTGGGTTGTGTCGTAACAACCAAATGCTAGCAAAACATTTTACATTTTTTAAGCTCTACACCAGCTTGACAATATTAAAAACTCAACTTTAATGAAATTCTGAAATTTCTTATCAAAACATTATTTCAATTTTCTCAACAACGTCAGCGTCAGCAATATCCTCCCAGATTTAATCTTTTGTTTGGAGTCTAAATCCTACAAAAACGTCGCTTAGTTTGAAACAAGCTCTTCACCTCCTACACGATTCGAATTTTGAATTCATTTTAAAACATGATTAAATATGCTATTTCATTATATTTTTTATTGATAAAAATGGTTTCAAAGTACTCAGAATATTTTTCGGCTGCAAAGAATCATTCAAGCATACATCATCTTCACGTCATGATAAATTTCGTCCATCCATCGCGCCAAGCATGTGTTCGCCATTCGCAACAGCTCTGTCGTTCAAACACCAGTAGACTACTTCAACTCTGTCACTAGAGGCAAAGACAGTGCTACTATGGGCAACCACAACTACTACACTGAGGAATCTAGAAGACTCAACTGCCTCCAGCATCACGCTTCACCACTGTTGCTACTGCCTAGCATCTTTGGGCGCATCTCTATCAGAATTGAAAAACCGCCATTCTTTTTTTGTTTCAATCATACTTGAATATACATGAGGAGACTTTGCTTTTGTTGGCTGTGATTATGGCCAACATAGAGGCGTTTACGTTTTATAAGTGTTTGTAACGACGTGAATGCCAAGATGACGATGTGAGTAAAGTTATGTATTATACATTCTATTTTCGTTTGGCTTAGCTTAGATTTCCAAATTGGCTATTATTTTAATTTGAATTTTTCATGATTCAACTGGAAAATTTGTTTTACTCAAGGGAAAAGCTGAAAAAGCGCATTTTTGTTTTTCAAAATTGTTTAAAACTCGAAAAAATATTGAATTTTCCATCAAATAAATTAATATTTTGTGTGCTTTACAAAATTCTCTGGAGTGTTTCAGAATCACTAAATTTGCATGGTGGGTGACAGTTGCAGGAACTGTTGGCCCTTCCATCACTGCTCATCAACCTAAAAGGTTCAATAGCACTTCATTATGCATTTCTATAACAGCAACAAAGAAAAACTACGTTGTACGACAACCCACGAAAGCTCTTGTTCCCTTTGCAACTACCACTCATTGCGAGGATTAAAAATATCTTGAAAAATCTTCTTTTTTGTTAGACTTTAAAATTTGACAAAACATTTGAAATTATTTGGAAGAGTTTTTAATTTCGAAATAATGAAAAATAAAAAGCATATGGTGCCTGTGTGGAATGGTCGTTATGCAAGGCAGTAAGAGGCGCTTGAAAGGTGCCGTTGAGGAAGCTTCAAGGAGAGAGGGAAACATTAAAAGCAAATTAAATAAATTTTTAAAAATGATTGTGTGTTCGTCGTTGTTGCTGCCAAACTTTCTCAAAATTGGAGTAGAAAAGAAAGAAGAAGAAGAAGAAGAAGAAGAAGAAGAAGAAGAAGAAGAAGAAGAAGAAGAAGAAGAAGAAGAATAAGAAGAAGAAGAAGAAGAAGAAGAAGAAGAAGGAGAAGAAGAAGAGGAAGAAGAAGAAGAAGGAGAAGAAGGAGGCGAAGAAAAAGAAGAAGAAGAATAAGAAGAAGAAGAAGAAGAAGAAGAAGAAGAAGAAGAAGAAGAAGAAGAAGAAGAAGAAGAAGAAGAAGAAGAAGAAGAAGAAGAAGAAGAAGAAGAAGAAGAAGAAGAAGAAGAAGAAGAAGAAGAAGAAGAAGAAGAAGAAGAAGAAGAAGAAGAAGAAGAAGAAGAAGAAGAAGAAGAAGAAGAAGAAGAAGAAGAAGAAGAAGAAGAAGAAGAAGAAGAAGAAGAAGAAGAAGAAGAAGAAGAAGAAGAAGAAGAAGAAGAGAAGAAGAAGAGGAAGAAGAAGAAGAAGGAGAAGAAGAAGGCGAAGAAAAAGAGGAAGAAGAAGAAGAAGAAGAAGAAGAAGAAGAAGAAGAAGAAGAAGAAGAAGAAGAAGAAGAAGAAGAAGAAGAAGAAGAAGAAGAAGAAGAAGAAGAAGAAAAAGAAGAAGAAGAAGAAGAAGAAGAAGAAGAAGAAGAAAAAAAAGAAGAAGAAAAAAAAAAGAAGAAGAAGAAGAAGAAGAAGAAGAAGAAGAAGAAGGAGAAGAAGAAGAAGGAGAAGAAGAAGGAGAAGAAGGAGAAGAAGAAGAAGAAAGAGAAGAAGAAGAGGAAGAAGAAGAAGGAGAAGAAGGCGAAGAAGAAGAGGAAGAAGAGCTGATGGAATGATCTGGATGTCTCAGCGGCAGTTTTAGGGAAATAAAAATTTTACTATTTTTTGCCGTTTGTTTTGAGTTCAATGCTGACTTTTATGACTGATAGCACTCAGTTTTTGTAAATTTCAATTTTTTCTCTTTTAGTTCGATTGTTCGCCGTGTTTTGTAACATTTCCAGCGCATGTCATGACTTGATCTAATGAAGACTATAAAAAAATAATATAAATTTTTATTGTTAGGAAATGTATTTATTTCAATTCTACTTTCAAATAAGCAACATCGATTTTCACAACAGCTAACAGATCAACAAAAAGATTGCAAAAAGACGAAGAGACTCACAGCTACAGGAAAAGTACATGCTATTTGGAATGCTTCTTATGCCTTTCAAAGAGACAGATTGTCAAAAAGACTTTGAAAGACTTTGTTCAAGAAGCTTGTCTACATTATCTACATCATCTACATTGTCTACATTGTCTACATTGTCTACATTGTCTACATTGTCTACATTGTCTACATTGTCTACAATGTCTACATTGTCCACATTGTCTACATTGTCCACATTGTCTACATTGTCCACATTGTCTACATTGTCTACATTGTCCACATTGTCTACATTGTCCACATTATCTACATTGTCTACTTTGTTTACATTTTCTTCTTTGTCTACTTTGTCTAGTTCGTCTACTTTAGCTACTTTGTTTAGTTATTTACTATGTTTTGCGTGAATGAACTCACTGTTAAATTTTAAGACTCCCACACTGCACTTGCACTAATTTTTTTATCGCTTCCCAATGTTTGCATGCGACGAAAAAACTAAAAAACCTGAAATGGTTTTTTTTCCTCTCAACTCAGACAACTTACATAACGAGAAGCTCGGCTTAACAACCGGAGGATCAATGATTGCATTCTGAACTTGAAATTCCTTTGTGCAGTTGCAGGTTATATTTAGAGCGAGCATCGATCGAGGAAGTGGATTTCAAAATTGCAAAAAGGAAGGGACGTAAATAGAAGACGTCTGCTGAGTAATCGCCGGAGTCTTTGTGGTCCTCCCGACTGGCAACAATGCCAAAGCGAGCTGAGCGAGATTGATGATGTCTGGACCTCGGCGTTGACTTCTTCGAAGAGGCAGAATTGTAAAGACCTTTCGGAGGTCTCAATTCGTGATCACAATGAACCCCGCCAAATAAATCTATCAATCTTTTTGTGCAGGAAATGATTTAACAGTGATTATTTCTGTCTTTCGTGATTCCTGGTGTCGTTAAGGTCTTTTTCATTGTTCCCCCCTTTCTTCGTCTTATTTTTTGATTCTTTATATATCTCTCATGAGTGTATTCTTTAACTAGTTCTTAGCAGAGCGTTCCTGAACAATTTGTAATTAGAATTTTTTAAAAATTTAGATTAGATTTTTGAACTTCGTTTTGTCCACCACATTGATTTTTCGTTTTTCATTTTCACCACTACACCTCAAACATTAAAGTTACTTAGTCGTCATGAGCTTGAAGGACGTTGATGGAGCCACAGGCTAAAAGAGTGTTAGGAAACGTCCATCTTATCTTTACTATGAAAGTTAGTTTTTTCATTCAAATTTAACACAATTCACTATTGTAGTGAAATATATTTGATAGGTAGACTATTCAAAAACAATGTCTGTTTTTAAATCATTTTGAAGAGTGGGCATTTAAAATTTAAGTTATCGAAATGCAGTGAATAAAAATTGAATCGGTGGAAATTGTCGAAAAGCTTACAAAAAAATGACGGCAGGCTGAAACATAGTGAAAAGATGCTTCTATTAAAACTTGATGCGCATGCATTGAAGGGTGATATTTAATTAACCAAGGTTGGAAAGATCAAACAGGCTTTGGGCGCTTTAGATGTTTTCATTAAAACTTATGACATTTTTGTGGGTTCCTTTCCTTGATGCATGACATAAAAAAAGTGCGCAGAACAAAAATTAAAAGTTGAACAGCCGATGAGGTCTGATTGATGGACGTGTGAGTTGTTGGAAAAATATCTTTCGTCTAGTCCCATCGGGCTTGCCATCTTTGTGAGAATTTTGCACTGACAGTGAAGATTTAGAAGATTAGGTTGGTAGCCGTGGTATATTTTATAGAGCCTGCATCGTTTTTTATCGCTATCTTTAAAGTTTTTAATCATTTTTTATTTATATTTTTGACGTGTTCATGAGAAATCTCATGGGTCAATTTTCAAACCTCATAATAAGGGCACAAGGCTATTTTCTTAAACAGTCAGTTAATTTATGTAGCCTCGCATAATTTTTCATAAATCGCCTTCACGAAAAACTCACACTTCCATTTTCTGTGGAGTGAAAATGCGGCATTGTGGTGACAACGCTACAGTTTCGAGCTAATTTGGATGTACGCCCTAGCAAATCCCCAAATGCTACCAGTCTCACTCGTTGGAGACCCGCCTGGAAGAACAACCTTTCCATACATACTGCAATGCCACCACTTATGGGAAGTAAGAAAATAGCACAAGAACTTTGAAGCATGGTAACGACACAAACAATTTAAGTTAGAGACACGACTGATGTGATGTTATGTTGAAACACTAACGTAACGCAATGCAAGACCACAAGTGAAAAAATGCAATGCTGCAAGACAATGCCACAAGTGAGGTAGTGCAATGCCACGACCGCTCACATGTTGAAGGTCTCGTTCCAGGCAGGGTTGAGGCACGACTTGACTGTCTTCGTCTTCAGCTTCGTCTTGTTTGGGTCACCAGGGGTCAGTTTCAATTTGACGTAAGGGTCAGCCAGGCCATTGGGGTCCATGGGGTTGAGGTTCCTGGCTTCGATGACTGCGTGGTGGCGTGCATGACTGATCAAGCAGGATAATTTTTATGAAGTACTTGGGTAGTTAACGCGTTTTTTTCATTGTTCAATCAACGAAAGAGTGAATCAACAGAGCAATCTTAATGGTACGAGCCTCGGTCGAATTAATTTTTTTTAGTGCGTGAAGATGGTGAAGAACGCGATGGAAAGTCGTAATTGGATATATGAAAATCTTTCAAGCTTTTGTTCTTTCAACCAAGCACTTAAAATGATTGCCAATTAATCATTCGTTCGAAAAAATCAAGTACCATTGCCGTCTTTGATCTCAACGATGAATTATGCCTGTGAAGCTCCAAAAGACAATTAATTACGATCATTATTTTCAACAAACACAAATAATTAAAAGACTTAAAACAGTCTTAATGAAATAAAATTAATTCTGAATACTCAAAACAGTATTAGAAAAATACAAATAGTTTTATATAGTTGGAACAGTAGTAATGAAACACCTCCTAATACAAGCGAGTTTATACAACCAACGATAACAACTTTGAGAGCACACTCGATTGTAAACTTACTTTGAAGAATCTGAAAACACGGATTGAAAGTTTTGGTCAAAAAGAGCAGAAAATGTTTGAAAGAAAAAGAAAATAAGAAAAAAATAAAAATAATAAATAGAAAAAAATAAAAATAATAAATAGAAAAAAATAAAAATAATAAAGAGAAAAAAATAAAAATAATAAAGAGAAAAAAATAAAAATAATAAATAGAAAAAAATAAAAATAATAAAAATAATAATAAAAAATTTTTTTAATAAGAATGAGAAGGAGAATAAGAAAAATGAGAAGAAAGTTTCATTTACGAAGTGGCTCACTAAAGAAGATTAATTTGTGCGTTCTGGCATTAATGAAGTGGCCACGAATTCGCAGACGTCATTACTGGAGTAAAGTCGCAAGGTGTTTGGGAAATTTATCCGAAGAAAGGCTTTCTGAAAAAGGCGATTATGAGCGGACGAAAAGTTCGCAAAAAAGAACAATAAAATTAGAATCTTTTTGTGAGTTGTCTTTGTATTCTTGAAAGGTTACGTGCAGAAATAATAAAACTAATTCTAAAAAAACTAGAATAGAATTGAAATTGCATGGCTGAAAAGGCAAAAGAACTCTGCTCATGTTCGCTCAGAGTCGAACGAAGACGCCGTGGATTCCTAGAACCGCTGCAATGTATTCAAGCAACTTTTTTCTTCCCACTCCGAACTACTTTTTTAATGCTTACTTTTACACAGCAACTGTTTTCCACAAGTTTGGCACAAACAGTAAATAAAAATAAATTTTGCTGGACCTTTTTGCGAAAAAACACTCTAAATTAATCAGGAATCCAGAACTTCCACACAAAACGTAAAATGAAAAAAAGTTAATTTAGATTCCTGCATTTATAAAAATAATTCCAAAAATGTTATTCTTTCATATTTGAATATTATAAATGGAGATTTTTAACACGTCAACGCATGCGTGTGGTTAGGGCACTCCATTTTAATAGTCAAGGGAAGGATAAAATAAATTTGAAAGTTAAAAAGTTTTAAGCTAGCGTTTCGACGTGCGATAAATCATTGATGTTGTGGGCCACTTACAAATTGCAACTGCTTCCCACCTTCAACGCAGAGCTTGTTGTTGTCAAGGTGTTTAAGTCGGAGTCTGATCCTGCCCCTCTTTTCCGTGTGGTCCAGACCGCACAACTTGGGAGCCATCTTTTGACATCGCTTGTGCACGTTGATGTCACATGCTGGTGGGTTGTGGTGTGACGTGGTGTTGTGTGGTGTGGTGTGGTGTGGTGTGGTGTGGTGTGGTGTGGTGTGGTGTGGTGTGGTGTGGTGTGGTGTGACGTGGTGTGGTGTTGTGTGGTGTGGTGTTGTGTGGTGTGGTGTGGTGTGGTGTGGTGTGGTGTAGTGTGGTGTGGTGTGGTGTGACGTGGTGTGGTGTTGTGTGGTGTGGTGTTGTGTGGTGTGGTGTGGTGTGGTGGAATGTGGTGTGGTGTGGTGTGGTGTTGTGTGGTGTGGTGAGGTGTGGTGTGGTGTGGTGTGGTGTGGTGTGGTGTGGTGTAGTATGGTGTGGTGTGGTGTGGTGTAGTGTGAGGTGGTGCAGTGTGACATGGCATGTTGTGGTATTGTGTGTTGCGGATACATTAGAGCTCTAGGAGAACTTTCTAATAAACTCAAAGGTGGATTATGTGTGAAGAAAATTTGTACTTACAGGCAATAAAGTTTAATTTGAATTATTAATAGAGCCATTCCTTCCTCTTAATAATTTTTATTTATTTTCCTTAATGGACTTTTCATTCAGATTAAATAATGAAAACTCCATTTTTTCTGCATCCATCGTTCTTTTTTTTCAACAGTTAAACTTCTAATGTTTTCTATTTTTCTTCTTTTCAATCCTCTTTGCTTCCATTATTTTTCTCATTCTTTTCAATCTTTTTTTTTTCAATTTTTTTTTAATTTTTTTTTCAACATTATTTTCATTATTTTCTTTTTTTTCTTATTTTCAATAATTTTTTCTGCCATTGCGTCCTTTCGTTATTTTCTTCTTCATCTGCATCCTTTCCTTATTAATTACGCAACACCCTCGATGTTTCAATATATATTGCCTTTGTCAACACGAGAATTTTGTTATTTGGCTTTTGTGTTTGCATTATACACCAGCAGGCCGTAAAGGCGAGAGTCACCGAATAAAAATCGAAATTACTTCATATAACTCCTAATATTTTGGATGAATTTCAAAAAAAAATTACCTGTTTGAAATTTTTATAGTTTTTGAAGCTTTTGAAAAAAGATCGTTGTTTTCGCCATTTGAAAAAGGCGTTACTAAGGCGACTGACAAGAGAAAGACGTTTTCGAAATAAATTTTTAGAGAATTAAAATAGTTATACTAGTTCATCTTTCCAACAAGTTACTTGCTAATCAAAATTCGCTATATGCAAATTCTTTTCTAAAATAATTTTTTCCGCATAAAGGTCTAGACATTTCTCACTGAGAAAAAAAATTATTGAGCGGAAAAAAGTCCATAGTAATCTCAAAAGTGTGACAAACAGACGCCAAAAAGTCTTCAAACCTCCAGATGCAAGCGGAATAAGAAACTTACTTACTTTTTGAAATGAAGCACCAATTGTTCTTGACAAGATTTTAAAATAGGTTATTAACCATGATTAGGCTACTGAAGAGGAGGTTGACATTTGTTTGATCAAAACTTCAAAAAATGCAATTTTATTTCAAACATGCAACATATAAAAATCTCTTTTTTTTTAATATTTTGTTGGCTAATTCATGAGTTTCTTTTTTTTAAGTTCGACTATTCCAACCAGATTTTGAAACAGTGTGCACAATTTCATTATGCAATCACACAAGCGGGAAATGAATTATTTTAAAATATGCATCAGGAATATTCCATTTTTTTATTAGCAAACTCGAAAGTTTTGCTAAAAAATTATATTTCTATGACCATAACTGAAATCCACCGACAAGAGCTGTTAACACTATCAAAGACCATTCCAAACTAGCACTGCCTTCACAACCAAAACTTCTAATCCTACACCCCCAAACGACTAACGATTCTAATCAACACAACTTTTGAAATCAAAACTTTAGACCATTGTTACCAACACCACCTTTACAGAAAATAATTCAAAGTCTTAAAAACAATACCGCTTTTACAATCAATAGACCAAAGCTAGTACAACAAGCGCCAAAACCCACAGAACACCACCACCACCAGCATAATAACTAACACCCCAAGTACTACTAACAACATCACTGCCACACCACCAGCAACAGCACCATTTTCACTACCAACAACACTACCACCAACATCACGACTACACCACCAGCACCATCACCATCATTACTACCACACCACCATCACCACCACCCCTACCACCACCACCACAAACCCACCGTCGCATTTGAATCCCTGGTGGATGAGGCCGTACAACAAGGAGCCACAGTGGTCGCAGAAGGTGGGCGAGGTAAAGGTGTGCTGTCGAAACTTGTGCTCAAAAGTGGCCTGTGGACGAGGGAATAATTTTCTCAATAAACCTTTTTTTTGATATAAAACCCTGACGCACTCATACACTGGACTCGTAATGAGGACTCACTACAACTAACTCGCTAGAACGCTCCGATACACTTGACTCACTATGAAGGGTTCGCTACACTTGCTCACTACAGCGGCTTCGCTTCACTAGACTCACCACACCCGACTCACTACACCCGACTCACCACACCCGACTCACCACACCCGACTCACCACACCCGACTCACCACACCCGACTCACCACACCCGACTCACCACACCTGACTCACCACACTCGACTCACCACACCCGACTCACCACACCCGACTCACCACACCCGACTCACCACACCCGACTCACCACACCCGACTCACCACACCCGACTCACCACACCCGACTCACCACACCCGACTCACCTCACCCGACTCACCACCCTTGAGTTATTACACCACCACAACTATTAGACATGCCTTGGCGTGGATGCACGTCCACACAGAGATCCATGGTGCACTAAACCAAGAAAGCAACCATTGATACAATTACTTAGGCGCCTAGGAAAACAACGACGAGGAGAATTGGCTTTTTAAGGGGTCTTTTGTTTGGTGCGCGGTTTTTTCACCTTTCATAAATTAAGTCTTTTTTATTGAGCTTTTGCGGTCGTATTTTTCAATATTTGATTAAAAAATATATTGTGATCGTTTGCGCAATATTTCTATTCATAACTATCATTTTTAACATTTTTAACTTTCAATACTTCAACTATTTTGTTGAGTTGAGTGCCTTCGAACAAAGTGCAAAAGGACGCTTTACAAATGCTTTGATTAGATTAGATGGGCTTTGCATGCAAGGATGACAAACGTTGGTTTTGCTCTAGGGTGCTTCAGGAGCCCTAAACAATGGTAATATTCGTTATCATGCTGATATACGGAATATAAATGTATCTGCATTGATTTCCTTTGTCTTTTTGTGCCTTTTTTGTTTAAATGTGTACATTTCTAGGTCACCTCCGCGAAGGCTTTGAAGAAATCATTTGGCACCTAATTGAATGTATGTGCGTTGTAAAGTTCGTCGTGGCGCTCTGCTTTTTTTGTCGAAAATGTGGCCACGCGTGTTTCGACAAGTAAACTTTAACAAAGAGCTCAGATTCTAATTCGAAAAAAAGGTATATTTAGATAAGCAAACTCTATTTAATTAATATTGAATGGCTCCAGAAGATACCCTAATGTTTTTACGGCCAGGCGCTAACTCGGGATTATAACTTTTGCTTTAAGGTCCTTTTCAAAAGAATGCTATGTTCTGTT
>OX387249.1:5681427-5706427 GCA_947562095.1 Branchellion lobata | reverse complement strand
GCGACAAAAACTGGTGTCCTTTGATCTCCCTGATGTTCTTCTGTCGCAGAGCTCCCTTGCGCTGCATGCCAGGACCCGTGACGAAGGAGCTGACACTCTTGATCGACTCTGACTTGGTGACGCTAGCCTTCCCTGGCGACAATAAATCCTCCGCCATGTTAGTTGTTGCACTGTTGAGTGGTGGGTGGGTGTTCAAGTGGGTGGGTTTAGTGGGTGTTGATGGGTGAGTTTGTGAGTGAGTTTTTATAGGTGGGGGATAGTGGGTGGGTATGCGTATGTAGTTGTTAGTGGGTAAGTGTTGGTATAGGAAGGTTGATGGATAGGTGTCAGTGGATGGGTTTTGGAGACTTTGATGTTCCAATCAACCTCACAACAGCCAACGAACGACAAAGTTATAACTGAAAAAAGACTGCTTGAAACACATTTGAAGCTGGCGTAATTGGCGCATAAACGAACGTTTAGTTTGATTAAACTTTCTTCATTTAATTTTTTATAACCTTTTTTAAGATTTTTTAATAGAACACAATTTTTAAAATGCGTTTTTTTCAAAATTTCTCATCGACGACCTAAAAAAATAAAAGACATTAGCAGAAACTCTTCGGGAAATCGTTTCGATTTATAGCCTCTTATAAAGGTTTTGGCATCTATATTAAGGCTCAGCGTCATACAAGCAGCCTGGTCGAGTTAAAAGGCTTTCCTCTTTCATATATACAAAACAGCATTTAAACTACTAGTAACACGCCAAATTTCCGTTTATTAGTTTATTTGCTAGAAAATGAATTCGGCGATAAAGTTTTCCACTTCATTTTTTTGCTTCGTTCCGAAAGCTGATTTTCTTTTTTCTGAAAAATGAAACCCCTTGAGAAATAAAATGTTTGTGCAAAGATAGTATTTTTAACCTTTTCGAGTGGATATAAAAAGTTTTCTGTTCTTTCTAAATCACTTTTAGCCAGACCCTGAAAATGTCACAAAGCGAAAAGGCTTGAGATGAGTCCGTGGATATGTTAAAAACGTTGGCATTAAACCTTTCTTCTGCATACTCCTGAGAGATTTAGAATTTTCTTTATAATGAAAACTGAAATATGTCTATTTTCTATTTTAAAAACTTGAGAATCTTTTTGAAAAAATATATATGTATAAAGGTTTAACCATTTTTTACCAAAAAATAGCTGTCTAAACTTTTTTTAAACTGCGATCAAATTAGCATTCAACCGGCTGCATATGGAATAATAATAAAAATTCTTCAAATAATTATTTTTTTGCTTTATTATTTCAATTTATCATCTTTTTCAAACAAATACATTGTTCCTATATTTCAGAATTTTTTTTTAAAGTTCTGATGTCGAATATGTTTGACAGAGTTGTCTTGATGTGGCATTAGTTTTGATACGATACACTTCAACGACGAATGTTCTTAAAATATATAATTTGTAATGTAATCAAATTTATTCTAAATTTGAGTTTTCCTACTGTGGTCCCCTTTTTGGAAATTTTTCCCTCCCAATTTTCTTCCTATGTTACTTTTTTAATATTTTTTATTGAAGCAAATCCATACAAACGCTGGAAATGGCACAAAACATGGTGGACAATCAAAATTAAAATCAACAATAACCGAACGTTATAAGAATTGTCATTAAAAACTTATTCATTTTGTTTTCATACAGCTTTTCAAAAAAATTGTTGTTTAAACAGTTTGAAGCAGAGCGCGCTTGAAAATTTTAATCTGCGTTACAAAAATACTTCGATTAGATTAGATCAGATTAAAAAGTCATTCTGGCTTCAAAACCTCTGGGCTAGACTGGAATTTTAATTATAACCATTGACTGAAAAAATAATTATTCTGGTTTTGGTTTTGTAGTTTAGAACAAAATTTAATGAATTAATAAAAAAAGTTGAATATAGAAAAATTAGTTTAAAATAAGAAAAAGAAATTAATTAATAAAAATTCAATTCAATTTGATCTAAGCTACACAATGCATTCATGAAGCGCCTTTTAACTATGGTTTTTCCCAAAGAAATTGTTTTACTCGCTGTTGACATAGTAGGTGACTGAGCCACTCTAAAACCTCAACTTTATGCCTTCTTACTTTTCACTAATGATAATTAAAATCACATTTTTTTTAAATTCATTTAATTTAGAAGCAAAAAACTCCATATATTTTAAGAAGTTTTGGAAAATTTCAAAAAGAGGATACATTACGTTGGGTAACTGAAATATATTTTTAAAAAGTGACAAAAAACTGAACATAGAATTTATTTTAAATTATTCAATTTTTTAAATTAAAATTGGAAAACTGATTTTGTACAAAAATAAAATTTATAGATATGAATAATTTATAGGTCAAATGCGTAATAGGCTATGTTTAGTTACCTTCCGACTATTTGCTGTTTTTGGTTGTATTTGTACCAGATTACTGCCTAACAGATCGTCCTTTTCTGAGTGTTTGTAAATTAAGGTCTGAGCAAAAATGTTATTTTGATTTTGTTTCTTTTATTGTAAATAATCTTTTAATCTTCAAAAAGTTTGCCGTCAAGTGACAGACGTAATTATATAGAATGGATTTAACTGAAATTATGGATTTCATAGATAGCTTGGAGGAGAATAGCGACAAAAGTGTTGACAACACTGACATTGTTGGAACACAAAATGAATGTTCGAGTCCGTCTGACAATGTCTTTTCAAAAGCTCCCAAACGAAGTAGAGCGAATACTTGGCATGGGGATGATGATGCTTTGATAAACCCTAGCGAGGTATTCCCCACTGACTCGATCAACAACTCTCCCAAGACTGGAACGCCTCCCAAGGAAGGGGTGGCTCCCGGTTTCATTTCTAGAAAAAGCATCTCTCGAAAGAATGCCTGGGGAAATTTGTCGTATGCTGATATGATCACTCAAGCCATCAACAGCTCACCAGAAAAGCGAATGACACTGTCGGAAATTTACAATTGGATGATACAAAATATTTCTTTTTTTCGAGATAAAGGAGAAAGTAATAGTTCTGCTGGTTGGAAGGTATTTAAAATCCCAAAATAGTTCACTTTTTAAAATATTTAATGGCTTATTTAAGTTCGCGAATCTGTTTTTTCCGTCATGTGTTTTATAAAAAACGAATAACTATATAACTCAAAATTTTAACTTGATATCGCTGACTAACAACTCTCCAAAATGATATATTTGGTTAAAAATATGCAGTCTTCTTGAATTTGGAGGCGCTTTTCGTCGAGGTTTTCACCCCGCTATGCTCCTTGTTGCACCCATCCCACTGCCTTTGAACACCACATCTTTTGTCTACTAAGCAGAACATAACCCAAAATTAAATCTGCGCTTCTTTATGACATACTTTCCTTCGTATATGTGGCTTTCTCGCTCCTCTTTCAAGTACTCTCAAAAATATTAGCAACATATACTCAGCTTTCTAAGTGCATTAGACATTATCCACTTTCATAAACTCTTCATTACTTTGTTCTTCATAAGTTTGAAGTGCACTCCACATGCGTATAAGTTTCGACACTACAAAAATTATCATTATTAACTTTTTACTTTTTATTATTGAACCTTTTTTCAGCTAATAGAGTTAAACTTTAACTAGAGCATCATTTGTGAATGTTTCATTTATATATTATTTCTCAAAACGCTTTCTCAATTCCAGTTTTTTCATAGCATCTCAGAATAGCACTAAAAAATTATTTTTTGCATTTAGGTGATCGTCTTACAGCTTTAAAACACATCACATAACTGAAACTTCAATTTTTCAAAAATTTGTAATCACCCTTGAAATGCTGCATTCCTTTTTTAAAAATTATTCAGCCATCTCCATCATTCAGAAATCCTTACAAACTCAACTTTCATCTACTCAACCATTGATCACAGAACTCCATTCGACACAACCTCTCTCTGCACAAGTGCTTTATGCGGGTTCAAAATGATGGAGCAGGAAAGAGTTCTTGGTGGATTTTGAACCCAGACTACCGAGTGACACAGCCCCAACGACGCCGTACCAACACCATGGACTCATCAAAATCACTCTACCAACGCCTTCGCAGAGTCTCAAAAAAGAATGAAAATCACTTGTCTCCATCCGCTGACAGCACTACTGCGGGTTTGTGCTTTTAAAACTGTTCATAAGATTAACTGGCTTTATAGGAATTTTGATTTTTTTAAAACTCAAATTCGCGATCCTTTACACAGAACCATCATCAAATGAGAGAATCGATTCGTTTGAGGAGGTCTTCAGCACCAGCGACTTCCGACCTCGTTCCAAAACCATTAGCAGCAAGTTCACAAAGCTGTCTCCTACCATTGAAGACCAGGAAAAGCACAGCCACCCCATCAAGAAGAAAATCAATGAAAGCGAAAACAACCCAAACTTGTTTTACAAAGGCATCAATGCAGACATTCGTTATCAAAGACCCCCCATCACCTTGTCCCACTTCAACAACTTGCCCTTCCTGTCAATTCCGAACCCTCATTCCCTGACGGACTTCAAATGCAGCTCACTGCCCACTGCCTGGAACCTCAATGGCACCAACTGCCCCAACAGTCACCGCTTGCCAGTTAACAACAACAACAGCAACAACAACTTTTTCAACAACCATTCCATGAACAACATCAAAGGCCAAATGCTTTTGGAAATTTCTCCTAACCACTCCCAAAACAACGGTACAAGTGGGGGGAACATTTTGAATAGAACTCCCTTCAGACAAGTGCCAGGAACCTTCTACAACAAACCACCTAACTCTTTTCTCAAACAATGCCTCATTGACAATAACCACGAAGTCTATCCCTCCAACACAAAGTCCCTCCAGAAGCTCATGTCCGGAGGAGGTCAGGTGTCAGTCGCCTCTCAGTGGTCCCCCCACTATCAACAGTTCCAACATTCACCTCAACAACAACTTCAACATTCACCACAACAACAACTTCAACAATCACCTCAACAACAACTCCAACAATCGCCTCAACAACAACTCCAACAATCACCTCAACAACAACCACAATTTCAACCTTTACTTCAACAATCACCTCAACAACAGCAATTTCAACATTTACCCCAACAAAAACAATTTCAACATTCACCTCAACAACAACAATTTCAATCTCCCTTTCAACAAAATTCACCACAACGTCAATCATTTCAGCAACATTCACTCCAATTAACACAACAACAACAACTCCAACTAACACACCAACACTCACCACAACAAACGCATCAACAATCGCCTCAACAAACACACCAAACCTCACCTCAACAACAACTTCAACAATCAATCCATCAACAACTTCAACGATCACTCCAACAACAACAGCAACAACAACCCATTAAAAAAGACCACGCACTTCTGATGCAACTGCTGACAGACAAAGAGATCCCCTTACCTCACTCCATGCCTCAGAAACCACCGCTTTCAGACGCCAGGACCTTTCAGAACGGCATGCCTTTTAACCCTCCCCAGCAGTACGCCAGCACCCTTCAGCAACTCCTCACAGAGGACCCTAAGGCCACTCCAGCCAGCCACACCTTGCCTCAATACTCTTCTCCCAAAGACTTCCAAACACCCAGTCACGTCGACAGTCAAACACCGCCCTCCAACGAACCTTCCATCCAGAGTGACCTCACCAACCTTTCTATCCAGTATTCTTCTACTCTTCACTTCCAACAAAACACACCCCCCTCTCAAGCTGCTTCGGGCGCCACCGACACAACCACTGAGCAGATCAATACTGACCAGTTACTCAACAACGCCGAGACTCTCGACCTGTTGGAACCCACCCTTACCTCCTCCGAAATCCCTGAAGACCTGGCTTCCATCGAATCGTTCTTTCCGCCCGACTGTCTTGTGTCTCCGTGTAACGTGGAGATTGACATTGGTCAGGTGATCAGCCTTGAGAAGTCTTTTTCTGACAGCCTTGACGTTGACTTCATGTCCAAGAAGTTTGACTTCACTTAGGTGCTTGAAGCATTGATGGGGCATGTTTGAACGAGGACTGTTGTGTGTGTTTGTGTGTGTGTTTGTGTGTGTGTTTGTGTGTGTGTTTGTGTGTGTGTGTGTGTGTGTGTGTGTGTGTGTGTGTGTGTGTGTGTGTGTGTGTGTGTGTGTGTGTGTGTGTGTGTGTGTGTGTGTGTGTGTGTGTGTGTGTGTGTGTGTGTGTGTGTGTGTGTGTGTGTGTGTGTGTGTGTGTGTGTGTGTGTGTGTGTGTGTGTGTGTGTCTAGGTCGCAAGTTGTTTCAGAACTGCATTTATTTCTTTCGGAGAGTGTCATTGGTCAGTGCACAGTTAATATATTAAAGAATAAGCCAGCTTTATTTTGTTGCTCACTACGCCCATGCTGCCACGCACACTCGAGAATTCGTGCAAGAATGTCGGTGATTATTGTGATAACGTTCAACTTGATATTGTCATCTCTATTGCTGTCTCGTCGCTTGCAACATTTCATTCATTAGAGCATGCACAATACACCAGCTCGCTAGATATTATACTTGTAAAAATTAATCTAGGATATTAACCACAGCTTGAGGCCATCGTTATAACACCTCTAAATTCATATCACACTTAGCCGACCACTCAGTAAAGTGTTTTTTTTTGTTTTTTATTTATTTTATTTTTCATATTTAAAATTATTCATTAAATAATAATTGTATTAATTAAAAAAAATTTTTTTTTTTGCAACTTTCACTGCTTTCTCGTCCCGTGTTGAGAAGGCAGAGAATCTAGAACGATTAAGCGCTTTGACATCTATCTTCCCTCCTTCACTCTGCTTTTTCGAAAAATTCTAAATCACTTGCAAGCTTCAAGCGGGTTGTGGTACACCCCTCATGCGCTAGGAAATCATTTCACTCCATTCATGACCGTTCATCTTTTGCTTTCAACACACCCAAAGCTCCCCTCTTACTTCATACTCGTGCAGTCACAGGCTAAGAAAGTTATTTTTGGAAAATTTTATTGATCTGTTCGTTCGATTGTTTTGAAGTTTTATCAGTTCTTGGCATTTTCTGCAGTAAATTACTTTTTAAAAGGTACACATTGAAGTATACACACCCACGTGCGTCTGCGTGTGTGCGTGAGCGCGAATATACATAAGCTGAATGTCGATTTTTGAGTACACAACCCGATTTTATTACTTCGTAAGTCTTACCTATGCCCTATCGACCTTCCCGGCAAACCCTTTCAAACGCCTCCGCAACAGGCGCCCTTGTTAAAAACTCCATGGGCTTCAAACGATCGAACAGAGGAATGTTTAACAGACTCATGCCCGTCAGCCTACCCCATTGCCGTGTCTTATCTTCATCCCATTCGTCTTTTTTTTTCATTTCGGTTCTTATTTTCTCCGATCTTTTGATGAGCGTTTTGTAGCGAGTGTGTGTGTGTGCTTACGTAAGCCTGTGTTTTTGTGTGTGTGTTCACTTGCTGCCTCTTATAAATGGTGGCTTAGAGTGCTAACGTGCACTTAGTAATCAACATAATATTATTTTCACTTTCTAATCTGGATATATGTCTTTCGATTGCAACATTTCCATTTCTAAAATAATATTTTTTAAATAATAGTTTTTATTTATTATCACTTTTCAAATTCTATTATCACCATCTTTATTGCCATCATTATCCTCCACCCCTCTTCATCATCAGTATCAGCGTTAGCATCATCATCATTTGTGGATTTAACTTCTGGCTTGCCTACTTAATTGAACGCAAAGAAAAAAAATTGTAATTCTGTAAAATACTTATTCCGTTTTTCTTTTTCATTCGGACTGTTGTTTTGAGATTCCTTGAATTTGTCTTCACTTCATTTACAACGAGTTACTTTAGCTTTTGATTTTTGAAATTTCGGACATTACGACGGACGAATGCACCCTGATCGCCATTCTCTTATATTTCCTAACAACAAACAATTCATCAAATCATAGCATTTTTATCAAGCGCCCAACTTGTAATGTAATAATCTTGTACTGCATCAACGCCTGCTCACAAAACCTTTGGAGTCTCTACAGACAAAAGGTGTCAAGAATTACTCTCCTCCCTCAACTTTGTACTGCAGATTCGTACCAGCTTGCCTGCTTGACCTACTTTCTTCTCGTGCGACTCAACCATATCGCCGTCAAGGACGTCCCAATTAGAGCCTAAACGGCACATTGACGGATATATTTGCCATTAGTCTGTGTGCATGTATGTGTAAGTGCGCGCGCGTGCGTGTGCTTGTGGGTTTGTCGACATCTCGCAATGAGATCAAAAGGATGCCTAGATGCGATCCCAGCTGCCACCTAGTTTCTGTCGTCCCGCTATGCACTGGTAGGGTGGTCACAAGAACCTGCCTTGGACGGGCTTGATTCACTTGAAAGAATCCTTTGGTTTTTAAAAATTATCATTTCTCTTTGTAGCTAAGTTTCATTCGGCTTTTTGGGGCTTCTTTGTGCATGTGTGTACTTGTTTGTTTGTTTGTTTGTGTGTGTGTGTGTGTGTGTGTGTGTGTGTGTGTGTGTGTGTGTGTGTGTGTGTGTGTGTGTGTGTGTGTGTGTGTGTGTGTGTGTGTGTGTGTGTGTGTGTGTGCGTGTGTAAGGTCGTTATTTATTAGATAAAACTTCCTGTTTTTTATGATGCTTCAAGTGAAATTTCGGGCCATTTTTATCATGGCGAAAAAAATTGACATGGTTTATATGCTCGAATCAAAGGGATCCGTGCTAGGAACAGACCTAAATTCTTTAAATATTTCGTGAAATGTTCACCTGCTGAACAATCTGTCGGAAATATTTTAATTTATTTCCTGTATCAGGCGATAATTTTTAAATTTTCAGCTATAAATAACAAATGATAATTAATTTTATTTCTTTTCAGTGCAGCCAGTCTCGAACCTCGGTGTTTATTGCCTCTCTTGTAAGCCTGCATAAGTCATATCTCACTCTTTCACGTCTTGCATACGACTCGAAGCATTGATATAATGAACGACAGTCACTTCGGATTCGTGGCTTTACCGTTGAATGCTCAACTTTCGAGGTGATTACAATAGTATTTATCTTATTTGCTTGTTGTGGCGGTTCGAACTGTTTGCATAACACTTTTTCTCCTCTGCCGAGGTGGATCGGGTGCTTTTAATGGGGAAGTGAGTGAATGAAGGAATGAATTAACGAGTGATTAATTTAACGAAATAATTAGTAAATGGGTAAATGAATGGGTGAAAAGTGGCGTGAATGGTATTTCTAAAAATAATTTGTTAATTTTAAGGCTTTTTGGTTTATTTACGGTGTTGCCTAGCGAAGCCTTATGAGGGACGGACTGTTGTGTCAAGTGTTGCTTTGAAGAAAGATATTTTATACAGGTTTATTCAATCAGAGAGGATCGCATCATTAACGTCGTCTTCTTCATCATCATTATTGCTGTTTTCGTTGTTATCGTCGTCATAACTGGCATCGTCATCACCATCATCATTGTCGCCATCTACATACCTGATTTATGGCCTTGCCATTTACAAAGACGTATAAGGCCTTTCTGTTGTCTATTTGTGCACATAAATACCTTACATCACAGTCTTATACGCATATTTTGCATTGTCATTCGAACAGTTATATACCCTTATCTGCCTATCTTAATGTTGTGCATATAATGACTATTCTAGAGTTTAATAATTGAAAATGACAGTCTTAAAATTCTTTGAATTGATATATTCTAAGAAAACGATTTTCGTGTTGTGTGTTGGCGGAAACGTGAAGATTAATGCATGGAGAAAATAACTGATAAACTAAATTTTTACCGATAATGACTTTCAGTATCATTACTCAAGTAAGCTTTAAACAAAGACGCTTCTTAATATAGGAAAAAATTAGCTGAATTTTAATTAACTACGATATTTTGAATAAATTCATTTCAAACAATTGTATCTTCGAATATTTCTGTTAAATCGAAACTTTTGATCTGTTCGACGTAGTTTATCTTTTTGTAAAGTAATTAATCATCCGTTAGACTGTTGTTTCAAAGGTAAAACGAAAGTGAATAAAACAGAAAAATACTCGCATGAAGAAGATCATCTATTTTTTATTTAGACAGATCAACTTTAAGCGTATTTATCATGTATTCGAGGGCTTTGGAGCTTCCATTGTAACGCATCACGAGATAATATTAATTAATTATGCTTTTATTTCATTAGTAATTAATGGAACTTGAAGCTTGCAATATCCTGAGCGTCATGTGTGAAAGATAGAATTCGATTTTTAAAAATAGGCAAGGCTTAGATCGACAAGATGACCCAGTTTAAGGAAAAAAAGCTAGACGAATTATTGTGGGGTGTCGTTTTTGAGGTGTTTTGAAACATTCAGTGCTTGACACCCTCCACTATAAATAGTCTGCTGTGTTTATAGTAATTATAACTCTGGGAGTTCAAATGAGTCAGTAAAATTCTGTTTAAAATTCTTAGCAAGTATGAATGTATATGTCGAAGAAGCAATTAATCAATATATACATGACTCATGAGGTTACCCCGCGGTTACCCCTATAACCATATATATATATATATATATATATATATATATATATATATATATATATAGATAACCATTACTATTGAAAGCTTTTAAAATTTATGACGAGACGCTCTTAAACCGTATTGAACCGTATATAGTCAGAGCTATACAATTTGTCTAATTCTATTAAATTAAATTAAGATATGATTAGATAATATAAAATTGTATAAGATTAGCCTAGACAACCACAATCCATAAAACCATACAACCACCTGCTAAGCCATTGCTAAGACAAAAATAAAGAGGTTGGAAACACACGTATAGTTTTCCGGTTTTGCGAAAGCGTGTGGGGCCGTTACTTTAATTTACTTTATTTAAACTATTTTTATTAACCATTTGAAATTTGAAATTTCAAGTAATAGTTATAAATAAATTAGTTTATCTGAAAGTTATAGTTTTTTGCTGATTACAAAGGTTTTGAAAAGGTTTAAAAGAGATTACCGAATCCGCCATTTTCTCGTTTGAAATACAGACATTTCAGTGAAATCATCAACCAACGCGCGCATAAAGACCGTTTGCCAAATTACTCAACAAAAAAGTATACAAGTGTTGAAAGGCATTGCAAAAAATGTGGTATTCAGACGTACTTACCTGTAAATTTGAGAAATGGCTGAAGAAGAAAAAGGCATTGCTGGAAAGTCGTCAACCAATCGAATAAAAGAATACCGTCTGCCAACGTAAAAAACAAGAAGGTGGGCGAGTGTTGAAAGCATTGCAAGGAATTGTGGTATCCAGACAGACTTCCTTGTGAATATGAGAAATAGCTGAAAAGTAAAAAAGGAAAAAAATAACTTGAAATAACTCTGCAATAGTTATGTTATGTGGTTTTAAGAAATGATTCAATTCTCAACTTTTAAGACTCATTAATTTGATTTAATAGACAATTCTGCTTTTGAATGTCTTAGAACTTTTTAACATACCAGTTTTGGTTAATTTGATGAAACATTCTTCACTAGTCATTCAGTTCAAAATATGACTCAAATCTAAATTTTTGAGATTCATAGGTTTGCTTCTATAGTCAGTTTCTAATTTTTTGCAATAGACAATTGACAGTTCTCACGACTTTGAGCTATTGTTGATTCAAGTTTTTTTTTCTTCCATTTTGATTGTTCACCGTGTTCTGTGCCATTCCTAGAGTTTGTCTGGATTTGCTTCAATGAAGACTATGAAAAAAAGTGTATGCCAATTATTGAAATGATAAAGTTGAAAAAAATTGTTTTTTTTTTCATTTTTTTAAATTTTTTTAATTAATATTTTTGGATAAATTATTTTTATAAACTCAAGTTCCTTTTACATTTTACCGGTCGAGGTTCACTTCCGTGCTCTGCTAGGTATTTGATGCAACTCTAAAAAGTTTCATTAAATATTTTTTTCTATTTACTATTCTCTGAACTAATTGAAAATGGAAAATTATATAAAAGAAGCACATGAAATTGTGGATAAAGCCGGAGAGGTGAAAACACTTATCTAAAATATAACTAAAATTCAAATATTTGTTCCAAAGATCACTTGAAAATCCTCAACTTAAAATTACACGAAGGTCATCAAAAAAGCCTTTTATGAGAAGAAGAATGTGGAAACTAAAGAGGGTTTTGCGGATCTTGTAACAGAAACGGACAAAGCAGTTGAAAAAATGATCTTCGATTTCCTCAAATCCAAGTTCAAAGATCACTGGTTTGATTGATACTTTTATATATTTTTTGAAGGTTTAATTTTCATGGTTTACATCTTTTTTACAGCCAACTTATTCCTTCCAATTATTTACAAGTTTTGTTGGAGAGGAGTCATTCACAGGCAACATCCAACTGACGGATGCGCCAACTTGGGTTCTCGATCCTATTGATGGAACCACTAACTTTGTGCATCGGTGTTTAAAATTTTTCCATTTCTTTACATCAAAACTAGTTCTTTATCTAAATATTTTTTAAATTAATCAATAATTTGTTTTCCAGTCAGCCTTTTTGTGCAATTTCTCTTGGGTTGTTGGTTAAGAAAGAGGTAAAACACAAATTGACTAATGTTTTCAATATTTAATTTTTTAGTTTTAAATTTTTTTATAAAAATTATCATTTTTAAAATAAATTATGGGCACCAGTCTTTAAATAAAAAATCACCAATACAGACAGTGTATGCCATTGTCTACAACCCACTCACTACTGAAAAGTTTACAGCAGAAAAAGGAAAAGGAGCCTTTCTGGATGGAAAAAAAATTGCAGTGTCTGATGTGAAAGGTTTTCAAATAGTTTATACATTAAACAGCTCAAAAACTATGTAATTTTAATTTTTTTGTAATCTTTTTATGATTTCTTGTTATAAACCTGAAAATAATTTAATTTTGTCATTTGTGAACTTCATTCTTAACTCACTTTAATCCACAGCACTGAACCAAGCATCAGTGATTTATGAGTTCGCAGGCAACAGAGATGACAACATTTTGAGCACAAAGCTTCTCACCCTTTCCAAAATACTCAAGAGGGTTCATGGGTGAATTCTTCTGTTCATTTGTGCATTGTGCTTGATTCAAATAATTTTCAAAAAATTATTTTTTTTTTTGTTTTACAGTATTTTGAAATTTTTGTATAGTTTATTCCATTTCATAAACTGTATTTAATTAAAAACAACTAACACTCCTCCGAGAATCCCATCATTCTTGTCATCACTCAAACACCTCAAAATCCTTGTCTGCGTCTCAGTTTTTTCTAAGGCGCTTTACAAATTATATTTATCATTATTAATACTTCATATTTACTTCAATAATATTATTACTATTTAAACAACCTCGCCGATTCACGCCAACTCAAAAACACATTCTTCCAACCACGCAGCATAAGGGCTCTTGGTTCAGCCGCCTTGGACTTGTGTTACGTGGCGTGTGGCAGGGCCGATGCCTACTGTGAGTTTGGACCCCACATATGGGACTTTTGTGCCGGAGCATTGGTGGTCACGGAGGCTGGTGGCTACATTTGCAGTCCTGATGGTCTGTGCTCCTCTGTCGGCTTTTCGCCTTCCTCCGCTATGTCTTAAATAAATCACGTATAAAAAGTGATTTTCACAAATGCGTCGATCAGATTAGATTGAAAAATTGTTATTTTCGTTTCATTTACTTATTATTAAAGTTACTTCAATCTTCCATTTTGTTAGTTTTTATTTATTGATTTATTGATTTTTATTTTATACCATCTCAAACTTTTTCATTCAGTAGCTGTTTTTTTTTTACAACACTTGCAATTTTCACTTGAACCACCCTCTCCGTTTGCTTCCACCAATACCAGTGTTGACCACTGTCACAACCATCATCCACAAATACTACAACTTACGCCATTGATCATCATCACCTCAACTACTACCGCCATCACCACGACAGGCTCTCCAGTGGACCTGCTCAACAGGAGAATCTTGGCAACCAGCTGCAAGCAACTGGCCACTGAGATCAGCAAGCTGGTCGACAACATCGACTACCCCAGGGACTGAAGAGCTGTGTTGCGATACAATACTAACACCGACATTACCTGTTGTTGCATTAACCAAGAAGAATTTCTTATTTTAACAAGTTGTTGGTACAGAGTTGCAAATATATTTTATTTGTAAAAGGTTATAAATTTTATAAATAATTTCAAATTAGAACCAGGCATAAGGGTTTTGTGAAGATTACAATCGATGCAATGATTATTTGCCGTTGCATAAGTGATGCAGACGATATAACTTATAGATGTTGTTATAGAAGAACTAAAATCCACTATGGGGTACTACTTTGGCGAGGGAGAAGCCACCAAGGTGTTTGCCACATTGATTCCACAAGCGCTTGTTAAATCACTGAACCTTGCTATCTTGTTCGTCTGAATATTCGATACTCAGCGTCGCTACAGCTCACTCTGAATGATAGTTGGTGAATTATTAGCTTAGTTTTTACCATTGTCTTTTGGATATTTTGGTTTGCATTACATTTTTGTGGTCAAACGTGTAAACCAAAGTGAAGGATTTGTTTGCAACCATAAGGCTCGATATCCACATTCAATATTTATTTCTCAATATTCCCATCTCAACCCGTGCACGTAGAATTTTACAAAAACAATTTACAAGTTAAAACGCATGTCTAATAACAATTGAAAACGGAACAAGCGTATGAAAAAGCTTTTTATAAATCGATAAAGTTGCCAAAAATTATTGGTAAGCATTGCAACACCACTAAACAGACCAGCCATACACCACAATCTCTTATAACAGCAACAACATTCGTGCGTGATCAGACAGGCGTAAAGGTGACGATGAAGCGTCGGAGGAAAATCGATGGGGTACTAAAGGAGCACCAAGGAAGCAGAGGCATAGCTGACGGAAGAGTCGTTGCTGGAACGACACTTGCTCGACTGGGCGTACTGCACGAACTTCATCGATGACTGAACGCCACTACCCACCTCCGTCAATATCTGTGCTTGTCATTCACGAATACCATTGATGTGGTGTTAATGAATTTTGTCAAGCAGATCTATAAATATAAATCATATTTCTGGAGCGCCATAAGGGAAACCGAGGTTGGTATATTATGCATAGTGTAATTTTATAAGTAATTAAAGTTTAAGTGGTTACATAAATGCGATAATTAAATGGAATAGATAGTTGATGGAGTGAGTGATAAGGTGGGGGGAGGGGCGATAAGGTGGATGGGTGTTGTTTAGGAGGATGGTTACTGACAGCGAGCAAGACGGAGATGGGGTGTCGTCCACAGATGGTGTTTTGGAACTTCTTGAGGTAGTTGTGGAAGGCTTTGTGGTCTTTCGCCTCAATCAACTCCATGCCCTGGAAAGAGACGGTGGTGGTAGTGATGATTGAAGGATAATTTTATAGAATGAAAATAATAACAACAATAATAATAATAAAAAAGTAATAATAATCAAATCAAAGATTGTTTCAAAATATGAATAATACTAAGTTAACAACAATTGAATGAAACGAGTGTACGATTCAAAGCAATCTTCAATGAAGATTATTATTCAGATATTTTCATGACCAACACTACATAGAAACATTTTCAGTTGAAACCTTGTGGTCAAGTTTCATAATGGACTGCCATATTTCACCGTCTGCCTTATCCCTGTATGTGTACCTGAACCTGGATCCTAATAGGGAGGTTTGGGAATTGTCCAAAATTGAAATGACGAGATTCATTATGTGTTATTTAATTATAATTTTTTAATATAATTATTGTATATAATTTTGATATATCATTGAAAAAAAATGTTTTGAAGTATATTTAATTTTAATAAATAATTATTCATGAGTATATTGGTGATATCCAAAGTCCTTCAACTACCAGGCATAGCTTACAAACCCCAATGGCAGAAGTCTGAAGAGATTATAAAAAGATTTTCGGGTTTGAGGAAGTAGGGAGTGAGGATGCGTGCATATTGGCGTTCCTTCTCAAAGGAAATGGAACCCACCAGTATGGGCACCAGAGTGAAGTTGTCTTGGTAGCTATGAGGTTGATGAAGGTAAGAGTATCAGTTGAAATAGATCAGATTAGTTGAGATAGATTAGAGGAGATTAGTCAAAACAGAGTAGATTAGTCAAGACAAATTAGATTAGATCAATTGAATGGATAAGATAATATCAGTTGAAATAGATTAGATTGTATTAATGATTTAAACATATTATATTTGGATTATGATAGACTATGGTCTAGTAAGATTGTGGTTAAGTTAGAAAAGAGTATTAGATTTGAAGATAAGCATCCAAGCCTTACTTTTCCATGACTTTTGCAATATATGGAAGGTGCATTTCAAGACTGTGTTCATCCTCATCTGTCTCTTGAGACATCTTTTCAAAATGACCAGTGGCTTCCAACTCATTTGTCACTGGATATTTCAAATAGATGATTCAAACAAGTATTTTTAATGGAAAAGTTGAACAAGCAATAAACTTTTGAATCTAAAGCATAAAATATCCCATGTTTGTAGTCAATCTACTATTGCTGTAGCATACTACCCACCTTCTGAGTCAATGGTCAAATTGTAAAGAGGTGTGGAGTAGTGGGTGTTGCTTGTGAGAGCACACCCATCTAGGTGCACATGATGGGAAGGCCCCAACAGAAAAATCCGTTTACTTCAATTAATTTATTTTATTTTAAAAGCAAATCATTTTTAATTTAATTTATCTATTCTAAATGGAATAGTCAAATATTTTATTAAAACTGTTTGATTAGCTATCAAAGCTTGGGCAATGACTTTACTAAACACTTACACGGTGGAAGGATCTATTTGCTTATAAGCATGAGCTGCACAAGGTCCTGAGTATGCATAGCCCGCATGTCTAAAAAATATATTTGTGAAATCAGCTGACGATACTCATTTAAAAAAATATTTTTTATTAAAGCAAATCTAGACAAACGCTGGAAATGGCACAGAACATGGTGAACAATCAAAAAAACTCTGACTTCGTTATAGATAAAGATGATGGAAAAATATAAACATTGAAACAAAAATATTTGCATTATAAACAAACGGTGCAATTATGGCTTTAGCTGGTCCATGGTTGAAAGTAGCTTTTGAAAGCCAACCCTCTAGTTCTTTGTTCAGTTCCTTTCCTACAAACGTTCCACAAAAAGGTTTAACAAAAAAATTGAAGAAAATATATTAAAAATGTTATTGAAATTATACCATTGTTTTTGTACCAAGAACCGGCATGACTTGCATGTCTGTATTTAGACATTTGAGATGAAGTTGGACACCGATTGACTGATTAAAAGTACATTTTAAATTTGTCTGAAGTATACATAGTAAGTTTTTTTTATTTATATAAACAACACCAAATAATTTTTTTTTTGAACTTAGAGAATAAACAAAGCAAACTATGACTATTTTACTAATTTTTGTTTGTACTTCAACCATTGCAAAACAAAAAAAGTAAAAAATGTAATAAATTTGTGATGATGCTGTCAGACCGCAATTTTATTTATAATTCATTTGTTTTCTGTTTTTTTTGCAAATTGGATTTGTATAATGTCTGAAAATCGAATAGTAACAGAAGTTCCAGAAGCATTGAAAAGATTGGTGCGATATGTGTTGGACGGCTTTTACAATCCGGAGTGCAACTACGTAATGGAGTTTTTGGTGCACCATCCTTGCATCAAGGAAGACGATTTAGCCCAACTCACAAAGTTTGATAAGAAACAGTTGAGGGCATGTTTGAATGCTTTGAAGGCCGACCAATTCATTGGGTGTCGCATGCAGATGGAGACGGGAGAAGACAAAAAAGCGGTAAAACATAATTATTATTTCATCAAATACACTCTGTTCATCAACGTGGTGAAGTATAAGCTTCATTGCATGCGAGACAAAATCCAAGCCAAAGAAAAAGAAGCCATCTATCAAGATACTTTCAAATGTCCAGTTTGTTTAAAAACATTCAACAATTCGGATGCAGGAGATTTATTAGATCCAGCCACAGGTACCCTCAAATGCACCTTGTGCAGCAATGTGGTGGAAGAACAGTTGCCCGACAAGGATGAAGACTGCACTAACCTCATGGCTGTTTTCAATGAGGAAATGAAGCCCATCTATGATTGCTTAGAAGAGCTTGACAACATAACACTAAGTGAAGCTATTCTCAATCCAATCCCCATTAAGGACTTCCAGCGCAGAACTGCCAAGTATGCTGGCAATACTTTATCAACTTTTTTTTACAAAAACCTCTTATATCAAATTAATTATTAAAATTGAATATCACAAAGATAACATTGCTTTTCATAACTGATTTTGAAATTTTCCCAGACGGAACATTTCAGGAAAAATGTCATCAGCGGATGACAATTCTATTTCTTGGGGTAATGACATCACGAGCAATATCTCCTTCAAAGGCTCTGATGCTAAATCACATGCATCCAGCCAACATGACCTCAAAAAGAAGAAAAAAGATGGCTCTCTGGTCTGGATGAAGCAAAATACGATTCAGGCCACTTTCACTGGACATGAGAAATCTGTATGTTCCATGAAAATTTTTTTTTTAAATTATTCATGAAATTTATTCAAATTAAATATTCATTGTTTATTTCCAAAGTTCTCACTCCATACATATTTTTATATTTATATATTTCTTTTTATTTTCAATGAGAATCATTTGATAAATTTAAAATTACATTTTTTTTTTGAAAATATAAAAAGCACAAGAAGTCAGGAGGCATAAAGCAGTCATTGTCAATTGAGATGGCACAAACTCAAGAAAGCAACCCTCAAAATAACCAGGTAATTTATAAAAAATTAATTGTATTTTTCATTTTCTATTATAATTTTTTTATTATTAATTCATCAAACTTGTAATAAGCAAAAAAAATATTTCATAAGTTGTTGAATTCATTTCTCATTTTTACTTTATTAAAATTATCGTTTCTTTTATTCATCCGTTAAAACTAATGCACTCATTATTACCAGGATATTCTCAAAACCCTGTTGTCGCATGAGAAAGTGACTACCGCTTCTCCTGCCAACCCTCTCACCACTTACCCAGCCTACAACAACCAACACAAGGAACCTCAAGACACCCATGGTACAATAAAGTTATTTTCCTAACAAGAACAGATACTTCATTTTCAATTTATTTATATTACTTCATGTGTAGAAGGATATTCATATTACTTTGTATTGAATGATATTTATATTAAGTTATGTATAAATGATATTTAATTTTTGTTAAGTTCAGTATCATTTAAGTTAAATTTAAATTTATTATTATTCATGATATCAACGGCGTGTTTAAAATTAAAAACCATAGGCAGTATTCCATATAAATGCCACGCACCACTGCCTCCATCAATCCACCCAGACACCGACGATAACGATAACGAAATCAATGAAGATGACGACGAAGAGGATGCCGGTGACTATTATGTCAGAATCAATGGCACGCAAATCCACTACAACAGCATCACTCCGGAGATGGTTGGCATGATGAGCCAAGAGGAGATGGAGGAGTATGTCAGAGTTGGCCGTGAAATGCATGAAATGTTCGACTGAAGTCACTTAGTGACCGAGGTTAATGAGGTCAATCTAATCTAATCTACTCAATATCATTGTAACGCGCCTTTTAGCACTATGTTCGAAGGCGCTCAATGCTACAATTATCAGATATTTACTAACATGCGTTGGTTTTTATGTTAAGTTGTTTTTAAAATAAATGAAACTGGTTCGATTATGTCTATCTTTTTGGAAGTTGTGTTCTGTTGAAATAAATCAGTAAAACTTCATCGTTTATTTCTATCAAATCTTTTGGAATGTTTTGATGAGAATGTGAAGAAAATTTGTCATTCAATTTTATCAACCAAAAAAAATTTTATAGCGCTGATTCTGTTCGAAAGCGTTTGGGTTTCTAAAAAATGGAATTCATTGTATCTTGGAAAAGTATAAAATGAAAAATTATCAGCCTTTGAAAACAAAAAAAGATAAAACGCTGTTTTTTTGCACTTTGTGAGCTTTAATGAAATTCATGAAATTTGAAATTCTCCAGAAACTCTTGAGATACTTTCGAAAATATGGTTTCCAGTTACAACAAAGCCGCCAGGTCGGATGATTTGATTATGTCAATCCCTGTGGTGGGTGGTTAATTGCAACATTACTTCAATAACGAAAAACTATAATACAATACAATACAAAAACGAATATTATTATAGTGGGATTAACCCCGTAGAGTTTCGAGGCCACTCAAAAACGTCTATTATTAAAACTATTGTGAAAAATTAAAAATTAAATAAAAGAAGTAAATAAATGAAAATAAGAATAAATTATTTCTAAAAAAGAACAGTATTATTTTTATGATGGAGGGAAGGATTTATTGAACAGGTAAGTCTTCAGAGATCTACAAAATGATTTTGTTGAACTTGAAGATCTTAAGCTGTTAGGCAGGTTGTTCCACAACTTAGGTCCGCTGACGCTGAACCTTCTTAATCCTAATGATTTTAGTTTGTGCTTGTTGGGAACAACGTCCTTTGACTTAGCCGATCTCAGTCTCTGTTTTTCCGGCAGATTAGCAACTGGAACTAGGTCACGTGTCAGATACGCAGGACCCTCGTTGGACAAGCACTTATACATCTGCAGAGCAATTTTATACTTAATCCTTTCATCAATTTTCAGCTAGTGAAGCTCCTTGAATACAGGGATAATGTGATCATATTTTCTTACTCCTGTAATGAGCCTGGCTGTTGTATTGATTATGGATTGAATACTCTGCGTTGCTACCTTAGGTAAGCTGACTAAAACCATGTTGCCATAGTCAATACGACTTAAAACTAAGGCCGAGGTAAGTGTTTTCGAGGAGTCCATTGTCAAACATCCCTTGATGGATCTTATTTGACGCAGAGAGGTAAAACACATCTGTATTGTTTTTGATATCTGCGTTGACATCGTGAGGTCTCTATCCATAGATATTTCCAAGTTCCATACAAATTTTGATGGAAAGATGTTGCTTTCTAATACACGGACAGAATAGCTCGGAATATTTTTCAGATTCCGACGAGAAGAGAACTAGATCACCTCAGTCTTCTCACTGTTGAGCTTGAGACAATTGTCTCCCATCCAAGATGCGTTTTTATCTACACACTCAGACACTCTTATCTGCAATTCAACAAAATCAGATTTTGTATATATATATATATATATATATATATATATATATATATATATATATATATATATATATATATATATATATATATATATATATATATATATATATATATATATATATATATATATATATATATATATATATATATATATATATATATATATATATATATATATATATATATATATATATATATATATATATATATATATATATATATATATATATATATATATATATATATATATATATATATATATATATAGTGTTTTGAACAATAAAATGGAAGAATGTTTTGCAGCCTGCCTTTTTGCTTCATTTCCTGCAGGGCCTCATTTTTGGTCTCTTCATTGATGCCCACTGATGCGTCAGACACCAGGTAAGTTTCGTAACCTTGAAGCAAAAGTGATAGAGTGAAGGATTTAATTTTGGTTTAAAAAATTAACAGAATGCCACTATAATAATATTCGTGTTTGTATTGTATTGTATAATAATAATAGTAAATAATAATATATTGCTTTGTATAATTGTAAAGTTATCTAATTAATGATTTTTGAAAAACTTGAATGAATTTAATAGCTCTAAGGTGATTTTTTTTATTTTCACTAAAGCTCTAAAATGTGAAAATAAACATTCAAATATGAACGAATAACAAGGAAGAAATGGAAAAAACCGTACCAAGGCTTATAGCGTCCAGACTGGAGAATTTTACGCAGTAGTCGGTCGCAATTCCTAACACAAAAAGCCTCTGGATGGCTTCTCTAGTAAGCTTTTTATGAAGATTCGTCATAGAAAAATGTCCGTTGTTGTAGAATACCGAGTAGGAATCGATCTGCAATAATTTTTCATTTCCATCAAATCTTCTGGAATCTTAAAAAATACGTAACTTAGTAACAAAATTTATGAATTTTGATAACTCAAAACAAAATCTTATCTCATCCAACTAATCAAATCAAAATTCTTTGAAATACCAACATTGTTAACTTTTCCTTTGTGCACGAATATAGTGTTTTTAGATGTTCGATCAATATGCAATCCTGGAGCCAGACGAGCGTCCTTGGTTCCTCTGATGCAGTGGTCAGGCCATAGGACTTGCTGGACCCTGGTAGAGGAGTTGAAACAACCTTTGGCCCTGCTTTGGTTTTCCAGTGTAGTTGGCTTGCACAGCTTGCCTAGAAAACACATTTTGATTAGATGGGGGTATACTAATGATATAAAGAAAACATGAAAAATGTTTAGTCATTTTTGAAATATATTTAATTCTGAATTATTGAATTCATATAGCTTATATTTTTGCAAAACTTTTCCATTCAGAGTTCTTTTGCCATTTTCTTACTAACCCACCGGAACGGTCGTAAATCAGTTCAACAGGCGACAATGTCTTTTTATGCTGAGAGGCAAAAGATATATGGTCTGGTGGATGGTAGTCTAAGGAATACACGACGGAAGTGAAGTTGTGGTGTTGGAGAATTTTATTGATGGTTGGTACTATCGAAGCTCCTCCTTTAACTCCCATACTGCCCTTCTCTATGAAGCAACGTTGCACATCCACAACCAATAGAGCCGCTGGAGTCTTTGTGTGACACTTGGGAGCAGGGCTCAGGGAGAGTATGGGGGAATTGTAACATACATTGAGTGAGTTTTTTTCGTTTTTCTGTGTTTCAGACATTTTGGGTTTTGCATTTTTATCGTCAAATGTTATCGCTGACGTTATAAAAAATGACAAAATGAGCAAGTTCACCGAAAACATTTTATTTTTTCAACTCAAAAATAAACTTTTTATTGCAGTCAATGTTTTCCTTATACAATTTATCCAGGGCGTGGAATAATATATTCAGATAGAGAACCGTTGAACTTTGAACCATTAATAGAACTTATCATTCTTTTATTGGACTCACGTAAAACACTTCAAAAACATTAACACTTTTTTTTTATTGAAAAGTGGAATGTTAGTTTTTTAACGATATCTATAGTATTTGTCTTTTCATGCCGGCTTTTATACCTGTATTGTTACTTGCTTAAAAGTAAGAAGCTCTAGAACTTATTTAAGAAAGAGGGATATTACGCCTTTTATTTTTTTTATTACAAGTCGCAAAAAACAATTAGTTTTGATAATGAAACAATTTACAGACAACACTCCGAAAAGAAGAGAGCTCTTGAAAAGTGCTAATCAACGCTATATAAAGATTTGATGAAATTAGATTAGAAGAAATACTTCAAAATTTACTTCTTCAAACCAGTTATTGATATAGGGCTGTATTACAGGCGTGACTTTGGGTGAATTAATATCTCACTTGAACTTATTTCTGAAACATTAAAACTAGTATCAAGTATCAAGCAATAAGTTTCTGAATTCAATTTTGAATAGTTATTCAGAAGTTTCCCAAAAGGGTTGTAGAACCAAATGTAGTTGTCTTAGTCTCGATCTGCTTAGCAAACATGACATTTTAAAAAATCATATTTTTAAGACATGTCAAAAATACGAATACACCAAAAAGAAATTTAACGGAACTGTAAATTATATAACTACGGAGAGGCAGCGCACACACGACACACCCACACGTTAAAAAACAAATCTTTTATCTGGGGTGCTACTAACAATTGAAAAACTTATCAAACACGAAATAGTGTTAAAAGAGCTTTTTTGATAACTGGTAAACAAAAACGAAAAAATGGATAAAATGAGTTGGAATGGCGGAATATTTGATAAAAACCTAATAAAAAAGATAAGATGAGCAAAAAGAAAGGGCCTTCTAAAAAATTAAAATACTTTCCAAGTAGTTCAATCAGACAAAAGCTTAAAATACTTTCTATTTTCAAAAAGAGTATTGCAACATTCAAACATGCATGTTTGAATGTTGCAATACAAAAAAATACAATACAAAAACGAATACTATTATAGTGGCATTAACCCCGTAGAGTTTCGAGGCCACGTAGTAATAATGTAGAAAAGTAAAATTATAAGATTCATGAAATATATTTTAAAATTTTTATTTTTATTTTTGAAAGCTAAAAGATTGATATAAAAATATATTAATTCAAATCAATTATATAGAAATAAATTTTTTTTTGTTTTTCTCACTATTTTCTAGTTTTTTATATAATTTTTTTTTTATATTTTTTCAGCAAAAATTTTTTTTAGCCAATCTCTTTTGATGACTCTTCTTTGTCGACTTCTCTTTGTTCCATCATCAATTTTGTGAAATGTATTCTCCAAATTTCAATAACTTCCAATAAAGTATATAAAATATTCATTTTTTTTGTTTTTCAAATCTCTAAACTCATCAAAAAAGTTGATAAATACCAAAAAACACAAAATTTAAAAAAAAAATAATCTTCTTTTGGTTAAAAAATGAACCCACGAATATTTCTGATGTCTTTGATGCATTAAAAAATCAAAGTTATTTGGCGTGTCGTAACTCAGTTGGTTTTATACTTCTTGAGAAACACTATAAACACAATGATGGCTACGAAGACAGAACAAAAGACTGCCGACGTCAATCCGATCATGGCCCAAAAGAAGTTTTTACTTTCTTGGTAAAACAAGTCTTCGATGTTTTTTGTTTTTATCATTTTCACTCCTGTGTGAATTTTGTATTTTTATGTGTGCATATGTTTGCAAAAGAAGGTTTAAAAAACCAATAGAAGACGATGAGGTTCTAGCAAAACCTTTATTTTCCATATCTTTTGTGGCCACCATCTTGGACGCCATGAAAAGACTTTCTGCCGCATCTTCCACCACGTACACCTCGTATCCTGTCCATAAGAGGCCATTACGAGTGCAAGGTGAACTTAACTTGGAAGAACCAAAAAATCAGTACTTTCTTCACGAATACATTTTAATTCATTTTCAAAGATAGGTTTTTAAAAAATATATAAAAGTTAATTT
>OX387249.1:5631427-5676427 GCA_947562095.1 Branchellion lobata | reverse complement strand
TGTTGTTGTTATTATTGATATTATTTTTTTAACTATATTTTTTTTAATTATCATTATTTTAATTATTACTTTTATTTTTATTTTTATTATTATCATTACTTCTATTTTTTTTTTTTTTTTTTTTTTTATTATTGTTGTTTTTATTGTTATTATTATCATTATTATTGTCGTTATTATATATATTTTTTGTTGTTGTTGTTGTTGTTGTTGTTAGATTATCTCCAAAAACCATGATCTGAAAAGACGCTTGAAATTAAATATGATAGATAATATAAACCTCTACGTGGTTAATGTCACTATAATAATATTCGTGTTTGTATTGTATCGTAACTTAGTATTTTAATTTCATGAGTATCGTTATTATAAACTTAATTTTTTATTACTGTTATTAAAGGACTTCTGTTCTGAACTAAAAATCAGAGAATGAGAGTTTAACGACTGTGTTAGTGTTTAACAAATTAATGAGTATTAAAACAATTCAGCAACTTTTATGCGAACTTTCAAGCTTTGAAAAATGAAAACAGCTGACAAATTTGAATTCAAAACAATTTTTTTTTTTAAATTATTTGAAAAGGCTAAAGCTCCATCATAAATTCCTGGCGTTGGAACGTATGAAACATTTCCATTAAGAGAGCTTCCAATCAACCCATTTTAAAAAATTCGATGATTTTTTTATTTTCTTATAAAAGGTTGTTACACTTAAAGTTAAAATAAACGTGAAATTAAATTCTTATTTTCATTGGCTTCATGAAAGCAATGAAGCCCACCTTATTTTTGAACTATGGAAGTATTACCTTAGATTCGGTATTAACAATTTCCTACACCTTCAACTGCCTCTTGATAAAGTAATTAAAGTTAACTATCTTTCTGCACCTTGCAGCGTCAGGCTGGTCTGGATTCTCCAATCATATAGCTTTAAGAACTGCCTAATGAAACATTTATAGCCAGTATCTTGCTTTATAACAACCGAACAAGCTACTCAGTGTGTTTATACTCTGAGGAATGTCCGTTCATCGAAGATACCAGAAGTTTTCACAGATTTATCTAAATTCAATTTATTAACTTATCTCAATGCATTGGATATTTTATGGAACACTTTAGATTATACCGAAGCATAACGGCGATTGAACTAACGCCTCTCTCACCAAGATAAAATATTTCGCTCTAGCCATCTTAATTTTTTATAGCCTTTATTGAATCAAATCAAGTCAAACGCTGAAAATTCCTTTAAGCTGGCCTTAGTTTTTGATTCGTTCTTTTACTTAAACTTTGAAATAAGCTATTTTTAACTTTTACATTTAAATACCTGAAAATTTTGACGTTTTGTCTTTTTTTATGCCATCTATTCAAAAGTTTTCTATTTGTTAATATTTCATTTCATTTATTTAAAAAAACTCTTCATTGGTTTTAAGCAGTTAGCTGAAGTCATCTATATTGAATTTATTTGAAGAAAAAATACATTAAAGTCACTTTCTTCCGCAATTCCTTCTTCTAGAACAAAATCATAAATTATTTTTCGGCAACATAAACACCAATTCTTTCTTTAAGCACGACGGCCCTCTTCCCAAACACCCACAGATTCCGGAAAAAGGCAAATTTTTGTGAAATGTCAGTTGAAGGTTGAGTGGGGGAGGCGTATGCTGCTTCAGCTACTGCATTTCTGCAGAACACCTTTGTTTGTGCCTATTACCTTCTATTCAAATATAAATAGAATATAAACAAGAACACATATCTTTATTCCTCTTATTTATATACATATTATTGAAAAGATATTCGTATGTATGCGCTTAGAATAGTCAAATGATTCATATACGCATACCTTTATAACCAAATGTAGCTAATCCAGAGAGTAAATAGTTTTGGTGATTGGCTTGTTAAAACCCAGAGAGAACATCCTCAATATGGTTGCGTTAATTGGATAATTTAATTTACTCAAAAATAATTTTTTAATTTGGAAATGAAAAATATAAAAAAATATATGAATCTAATTTGTCATAATTGATTGAAAAAGCAAAAACAATAATTTTTAATCGACTGTGAACTATTCTTTCTTGCCTTCTATTTCCCATTTCTTTTATAAAATTTGACATTTGGTCGAGAATAAATAATTCAAGCATGTTCTACAAAGGAAAGCGAAGACGACCTGAAGGACCAGCTGATGGCGTGGATCGGAGCCGTGACGGAGGAACAGGTTGGCAAAGGGGATACTTTTGAGAAGTCTCTCAAAGACGGAGTGCTGCTTTGCAAGTTTGTTGAGTTTCAGTTTAATCATTTTATTAGTTTTATATGACTAAATAATTTTATATTGCGGCTACAAATAATCCCTTATTGTGGCTACAATGTATTTTCTCCGTTTCATTTTTGTCATTTGTCCAAATAAATGTAAGTATCAGGTTTTTTCTGTAATATTTCAAGCGTCTGACCGAAATTGGTCAACAAAAACTAAAAAATAACGCAAAGTTGTTCCGTTTTCTTATAAGGTACATATTGTAAGTAAGTCATTTTTTTCGATGACAAAATTAAATTATTCTATTGTCAGCTTTAATGAACCCTGACTCTAACCAGAATATTTATTTAATTTCCACCATAGACTACTAAACAAAGTTAACCCTGGAAGTATTAAGAAGATCAACACAAAGGTTTTACATTGAATAATAATTAAAAAAAAAAAAATCTTTAAAGCGCCAAGCCGAATGATCCGAAATATTCAGCTATGAATGACTCAAAAATGTTCATTCAAGCCAGCCAATCTTCATAAAATCAGCTTTTATTATGAGTCAGCATAAGATCATTAATAACTTTGTTCTTCTAGGTTTCTTATCCCTTATCAGGCAATGTTGTTTAATATATACCGCAAGAAACTATTACTTTTGCTTACGTTTCACTACTTTTCAAAGATGTTTTTTTATATCAAAGTATTTTAAAAACTCAGGGAGGCAACTTCACTTGGATGGAGAACATGGCTGCAGTTCAGAAGTCGATGAAGGTCTGTGATATGCCGCTGCATTGAGCACAGCAACTGCTGAGCATTGCTTGAACTTGTGTTTTTAGCTATTAAATCAAATTCCTGGAATGTTTCCACTAAGTTTGCTTTTACTTTTTTAGATATCGCACCTACGTTAAAATGCTTAGAAACACAGCCAGACCTCCAAAGACATGATCAGAACTATTAGCTCATCAGTCATATAAACACCATATTCATTCCATAAACGAAAAATATTTAAAAATCTAAAAAAATTCTCACTGGCTTTCAGACACTCTTTCTCACTCACAGGCCTACGGTGTGCCCGAAAACGAGTTGTTCCAGTCGGTAGACCTGTGTGAAGGCAGGAACATCAGGGCTGTGGTGCAGAGTCTTTGTGCCTTAGCCAGACTGGTTGGTGCCGAATGATAGTCTTTCTTTTCAGTTACTTTCTTGGCTTTCAATTTCAGTAGTGGCATTTTTCCAAAGTTAGATTTAGAATTAATAATTTTGTTATAAGAAAAATTATTTTTAATTTTAAATTATAGAAAGAAAAAATAAATAAAGGATCTTCATTTTATGAATACTAATACACAAATGTTAATCTACCTTGATTGCAGTGCTTCAATAAAGGCTTCGCTGGACCTAGCTTTGGTCCTAAGATGGCCGACGAGAGTCTCAAAATGTCTTAAGTACGTCCACACTCTTCCCACACAAGCCTTCCCAACACCATCACATGCATATTAAACTGGAAAACGTCCATGATTACAACACACCACTACCTTGCATGATATTTTCTTTAGACTGTTTTTTGAACAATTTAATTAACTTTTATAAACGTTTCTCGGTTAAGGCACTTGAAGTCGTGAATAAATTTAGAAATTAAATCATATTAAAAAAAAATTATTAAGTTATATTTAAAGTGGCGTATAATTTCAAGATCGGTCCATTAATTTTTAAACATGGAACCATTATAAACTTGAACCAAATTTTCTAAATTAAATATATAAAAAATTTTCTCTTCACCAATGTGTCAAATTTTTTAGACTACGCATTTGTGTACTTGTCGTCGTTACACTCAGTGTTGCTTGTAGAAAATCTATAGTAGATTTTCAACGGATTTTCAATAAAAACATACAATTTCTTCAATCACAAAAACTAATTAGCACATAAACAAAAAAAAGAACAGTCATTTTCGTTTAGACGATTTCACGCTCACCACAGCGCCATAGAAATTTTCCGATTAGGTTAGATAAAATTAAACTATATTACATTAGATTAAGACAATATAGCTATTGGCTGCAGAGCCTAACAAAGACTAAAATTCGATGGTGATATTATGATGCGCTTGTTGATTCGCCATCTGTTTTTCCCGAACATTTTTCTTCTGATTTATTTGTTTTTTTCTGTGCTTCAGGTTTATTTTCTTTTTTTTTCTTTTTATGTGATCTTTCAATTTTTTTTTCATGTTTTACTTTTTTTTTTTTCATTTCTTTTTTTTCTTTTTTTAATTTTTTGTGGGAGCTATTTTTATCGCGTGAATGACTTGTTTGTCTATTTTCAGAGCTATCTCTCTTTTTAATGGAGCAATGCTTTTCTTTTGGAGGAATTTCTCTTAACGTGTTACGTTCATCGCCTCTTGAGTTACCTTTATCTCTGTATCTTTCTTTTATACTTGAATCATCAACCCTCCCATGTTCCTTTCTACTCTCTTCATACTTATGTTTTCTTTCCTCCGCATTCGCTTCTTGTCTTCTTTTAGAACCCCATCCATATTTATCTTTTTTATCATGTGCACTATTCCACCTATCATACCTGCCATACCTTTGATCATCTTTATAGTCTCTATCCCTTTTTCTTGCTTCCCTAACGTTTTCTCTGCTTTTTCTTCTTGCATGGTCATCATCAGTACCTCTGTGGTTCCTTCCATCTCTTCCTTCTTTCACAAAACCTTCCAACACCCCTGGAGCAACCTTCCTCTCCAAGGAGGGGGCAACAAAAGGTCGTTTCCATGGTTTTTCCTCACCTCCAAACCTCAACTGACCGGATTCTTTCTTACCTCCAAAGCCACCACCCAGTCTTCGAGGCACCCAATTCGGCAATTCTCTCTCACACTCCCACATGACTATTATGCTTTTGTCATCTATTACAGCATGGTTCATTCTTTTTATTGCTTCTTTGGCATCCTGATGACTTTCGTATTCTATGAAGGCATAACCTTTGGAGAAGTTGGTTACTATATCACGCACTAAACGTACCTTGACCATCTGAAAGTTTATTGTAAATGAAAAATCATTCATTCATGAGTATCTATCTGAAAGTCTATGGAAAGAGTTAATGTACCATAATAATATTGAAGGCTTGTGAGATTTTCATGAAAAAAAAGCCTGATACATAAAATGTTTTGATAGTAGATTCTTATATTTTCAATCTGGTTAAGCCAGTTCACCTTACCAAAGGACTTGAACTTGTCTTCAATAACGTCTTGTGTTGTGTTGTAGTTGAGGCGGCCAATGAAGATTGTCCTTCTGGAGTCGCCTGATTCTGAAGCCGAATTAAATAATTTCAAATGTTAATTGCAAATGAGTGAATGCATTTTTTGAACAAATTTAGATTTCTCGTATCCGATTTTACTTCTGAGAATAAGAAATTAGTATTCCAAACCATTAGAATGATAAGATGCTTTGAGAGCTCTGAGGATTGCTCTGTCATGTGGTTGCGTGTCTGTACCGTCTATACTGCCCACCTTGATTGGGTCATACTCCTTCGCCGTTGCAGTCCAAGTATCCATATTTTTTGAAAATGTACACCTATATACGAAAGCAGACTTACCAAATCATGTTCTAGCCTTAACACGTCAGTTAAGCCAGACACACACTTTAATAAATTTATTCAGTGATGTAAAAAATAAAAAAAACTGATCGGTAAATTTGAGATTAAACAGTAATTTTCATTTTTGAAAATGATTTGATTGTGGTAAACAATTTTTTATAGCGAATTTGTTTTTAATAGTGAAAATTCTTGAACTCTTTTTTATAGTGAAAATGTTACTATAAAGTATGAATTTTTTGTAGCAATTATTGTATATGTTTATTGTTTTTTTAGTAAAAATGCTACATTAGTTATGCCTATTTCAGTAATAAATTTATCAGCCACGATATTTTCATAGCGTTATCAAAGCGTGCAACTTCCATGAATCACAATCTGGTTTATGAAACTCATGAAATATGCTCGAATCAATCGGCCTCAATGGATTTTTCTTGATTGAATGTGTTGAAAACGCCTGTGATGTTGTGGTTTTAGTTTTTCAACTTCGTGAAAAATATCAATTTTTTTCGAAAATGCTCAGCTAATATGAACTGACCAAAAAAAACTTTGAAATTTAATTGAAAAGATGAAATTATTATTTTAATTGAATATATCCAGAAAATAATACGATTAAGCAGAAGGTGAAGTTTTTACTAAATTATTACTCAATTACTCAAATGAGGCAAGTGGGCGAGTGTGAAACTCAACCACACAAGCACGCGCGTTTTGGCTGTGGTGCAGCAAGTGGAAGAGTGAAGAGGTGTGAATCTTTAATATAATTCCAAATGGCACTTCAAATTAATTATTTTTTGAACGCAAATGCTTCCCGCTTCCCCGTTATTTTTCATTTACTGAAGCAATTCATAATGCATAATAACAATAAAACAAGATCATCACCATCATAAATATTTTCAAAATTGTCGTTAATATTAATAAGATCAACATCATCGCCAAAATCATAATTATCAATATTATTATTAAATTAAAAATAATCAAAATACCTCAGTCGTCTGAATTGCATTGGCAACACGAAATAAAAATTGTTGATGAATGATGATGATGATGATGATGATTACGATGATTATGATAATGATGATTATGATGATTTTTGAGCAGAAGGGATGAATCATTAATTGCGAATTCATTGCATTGAAGAATTGGTGATGAGATGAATTCCGAGAATAACAATTGATGAAAAAATGGAAAAAATATTGAAGAATAAACCTATAATTTCAATTAAACACAAGAGTGGCAATGAACATATAATCCAAAGGTAATATGAAGAAGATGACGTAACATTCTCAAAGTTGTGATGGTTTTGCATATGGCAGGTTTCTTGAAAATGATTGAATATTGAATGTATGATATTTAATATTGGAGAATTAATAATTAATTTATAATGAATACGTAGTTAATATTGAATTGACTCAAGGGGACTGTCGATGTAAGCGAGGCTTCAAGAATGCTTCGAAGAATGTGCCTTTATGAGCGGTTAAAGAACCATGAAACAGTCGAACGTGGTCATAAAATATCTAGTGAATGATCAGTTAGAAGGATTAACCAATCGGAGTTGCACTGAAAACTACGTATGGCGTTGAAATTTCGTTTGCATGTGCATTTGTGGTTCTGTAATTTTGAAATGTGGTTGCAAATAGTGAAAGTTATTACACTCGAAGGAAGACATTTGCAAGACGCACAATCTTAGCAAACAATTGAAATTGGTGAGAAGGTGAACAAAGAAATCAAATAAAGTCTGATTAAACGTGAATAATGTATGTAAATTGAGTTATTGTGGGCGATAAATGGAATCAATGTTGAAAGGATTTAACACACAAGAGCATCAGAAAAACTTGGCATTGATCAAGCAAGCTTTCGAAATAATCGCAAAAGTTAACCTACAGACTTTCAGTGTATGAACTCGATGGAGGAAGATTGAAAATACGTTTTGTTTGCGTGGCTGGGGATAGAACTTTGAAGGAAGAACAAAATAGTATCGAAAAACAAAATAAAAAAACAACATAAAGTTATGTCAAAAAGAGCAAAAGGATGGAGCGGGCGTAAGAAGGGATGGTGGAAGAGATGGAGGAGGAGGAAGAGAAACATTTGGTCCGTGGACAAGAGAATTAATACTGTACTATGCATCAGGAGCAAATGTTGAATGGAGAATTACAGCAAGGAAAGAAAGAAAAGGAAAATGAGTATGAGAAAGAGGAGTAGGAGGAAAAGAACAAGGAAGAAGTAGAAAAAAAAAAGAAAACAAAAACAAATTCTTTGAAAAATATATCTCACAATATCAGTGCGACGACTGAAGCAATGACGTGGTTGATTGGGATCATGCTTGCATCAGTTGCTGTAAAGAACACGTGGAGGACTCTCGACTGCAGGAGTTTCGTGGAGTAGGAGGTGCTGGTGTACAACGAGTGTACAGCGGGTGTACAGCGGGTGTACAGCGGGTGTACAGCGGGTGTACAGCGGGTGTACAGGGGGTGTACAGCGGGTGTACATGAGGAATACAATGGGTTTCCTGTGCTGCAATATGAGAAGTGAGGGAGGGTGGAACATGAATATGTGTAAAATATTGCTTGGTTCCGCACACACGTTCACAACTGCTAGTACCCACGCACACTCATATGTACACGCACACGCGTACATTAATCCCTTCACGCACACGCACACAACTTGTCATTCGTTTAGTCTCCAATAGACGCCAATGAGGGTGAATGGGTGACGATGACGAGAATGCTGGCGATGCAAGTGATGTTGCCAACAATTTTACCACACTATTATTCACACCACGCTAAGACTGACACCACCATTCAAACACACCACCAATCAAACACACCACCATTCAAACACACCACCAATCAAACACACCACCATTCAAACACACCACCAATCAAACACACCACCAATCAAACACACCACCAATCAAACAAACCACCAATCAAATAAACCACCAATCAAACACACCACCATTCAAACACACCACCTTCAAACATACCACCAATCAAACACACCACAAATCAAACACACCACCAATCAAACACACCACCAATCAAACACACCACCAATCAAACACACCACCAATCAAACACACCACCAATCAAACAAACCACCAATCAAACACACCACCAATCAAACAAACCACCATTCAAACAAACCACCAATCAAACAAACCACCAATCAAACACACCACCTTCAAACACACCACCAATTCGCACATATTGGTCACTCATATATACACAAGTTCCATCATGCATTTTCTTTATGTACATCGCATTCAAATTGTTATCAATTTATTTAAATGTATGTGTATGTCGAGAAATTGCCTTTTTATTATGGTTAGGGTGTTGTGAACTGAACGTATATGCGGTACATGATACAAGTCATGACTTGTAAAAAGTGCATTTACACAAGAGCACTCGTGAACGTCATGGCAACTAGTCAACGTCAACATGTTGGCTTGAAAAGGTGCACTTTTAAACGTGTTGTGTGTTTTTTGGTGTTCATTTCATTGTGTTGTATTTAATTATTATATAATTTTCATAATTTAAAAACATCTTATCAGTTTGTGTGTGTGTGTATGTGTGTGTGTGTGTGTGTGTGTGTGTGTGTGTGTGTGTGTGTGTGTGTGTGTGTGTGTGTGTGTGTGTGTGTGTGTGTGTGTGTGTGTGTGTGTGTGTGTGTGTGTGTGTGTGTGTGTGTGTGTGTGTGTGTGTGTGTGTGTGTGTATGATTTTGCGTCATAAAGAAAAGAAATTCGCTGAATGATTCGTGATTTGAAATAAAGATCCGCGTCACGCGGTCACGTGGCGAGCTTTCCAAAAATCTCAAACATGTTAAAATGAAAGGAATCACAGTAAAAGTGAATTGACGAATAAGTATAGTGGAAGACCGGAAGACTTAACTAGAGAAAGGAGTAAAGAATGAATGAAGGTGAAGGAGTAACTAGTGGTAGAGATAGCTCGCAAGAACGGATATGATGAAACAACAAGGTCAAGAAATGCTCAAACAAGTGAAATAAATAATTCGTTAAATAATTTGTTGAATAAATCTCAAATAATTCGTTCAATAGTATGTTAAATAACTCGAACAATATTTGTTAATGTGTGTTACATGTTGGTTGTTGTTGTTGGCAGCGGGAACAAGGAGCATATAATTGTGAATGGGTGACCGTGGTGAAGTGTCTGTGTAATGCACGATTTGAACCCGAAATGAATGAATTTATCGACAATTGATTTTCCCCACCTGGCGAATAAACTTGAAACTTTGGCGCAGAGAATATATCATCATTGAAACCATTATCATCCCATTATCACTATCCCTCTATGGGCATCCTTCACAGAGCCTTGAGCACCTTTTTCTTCTTTTTCACCGGCTTGGCTTCTGTCCAGTCTGTAGGCGATTAGAAGTATTTTGCGAAATATATATTTAAATCAAAACTTAGTTAATTGAATCTGAAAAGCCACTAGCTATGAAATCAAAATAAAAAACAAAACCAATGATAATTCACCTGAAAATAAATAATAATTAAAAAAATAAACAACCAAAAAGAAATAAATAAGCCAAAGGTAAGTTATTATTCCTATATAAATATTCAAGCCAGGATGAATAATTAGGAAGTATGATTTATAATGTCAAAGTCATAAGTTTGCACCTGCTGTTGCTTCCTTGGCAACTCCATTGGCAGTGGGAGCAGCTGGCAAGGGTAGCTTGGATTCTTTTTCAGCGACAGGAGACTCGGCGGTGGTGGTGGACGGCTGAGTGGACGGAGCTTTGTCGGTTTTAAGGCTTACGGGAGTGTCGGTCTTAGTTGCCTTGACAACAGGAACGTTTGGCTGCTTAGCAACAGATGGGCTTGGCTTTTCAGGTGGCGCTGTGGTTGCTTCCTGTGGTGGTTCATTAAGACGTGAGCCTTCTTGTGGAGGTTTGAGTGACAATATCTGAAAAGATAACTTGAATAGCGACACTGGAAAGTTATTTGTGAGAAACAGAACAGATACCTTTTCATCCTGTGGTGAAGACTTCTTCTTTTTCTTCTTCTTCTTTTTTTCCTTTGCCTCGCCATCTTCCCCAACAGCCTTTTCTTCTGCCGCATCTTTTTTGGCTTCATTCACCTCGGTCTTGGCACTCGTGACGGCTTTTTCCACCACTGCAACAGCAACATCCTCCTTTTTCTTCAAACCACCTTCATTTTGCTTCTCCTCTTCCACCTCCTGCTTCTTCGCCTTCTTCTTCTTTTTCTTCTTTTCATCAGCATCTTCAGCAACAGAAGCAATCTGCTTATCAGCCTCTTCAACCTTGCCAGACCCATCCTCAACCACCAACACCACCTCTTCCTTCTTCTCTCTTGCCTTCTTTTCCAGTTCAAAAGCTTTCATTTTCAACTGGAACTGTTGCACTTGTCTTTGCAACTCCATGCTTAAGTCTTGATTCGCTGCCCCCTTCAATGTCTCCTTAACTGCCTCCTTCTTTGCCTCCTTCACGGCCTCCTTCTTTGCCTCCTTCTTTGTTTCCTTAACTGCCTCCTTCTTTGCCTCCTTAACTGCCTCCTTTTTCGTTTCCTTAACTGCCTCCTTTTTTATATCCTTCACTTCTTCTTTGACACTCTCCTTGTTTATATCCTTACCTGCCTTTTTGGTCACCTCCTTGAACGCCTCTTTTTCCACCTTATTCTTTTCCTCCAACACATTCTGATCCTTTCAAGTAATACATACATTTCAGACAAGAGAAACATAATTCAGCATACAACCAAACAACTTTTTAAAAAATTGAAAAAAAAACATATGGAAATCACCTTTTTTTTCTTCCTCTTTTCCACCTTTACCATTATATTTCCATCAACCTCAGTGCTCTCTGGTGCGGCCTTCAGAACATTTCTATCCCTCACCTCCTCAGTCTTCTTATCTTTTAGCACTCCTGCACTGACAACTTTGCTCACTCTCTTCTCAGTCTTCTTTGTTCCTGAAATATTTTCTTTGTTCTCCAAGGCATCACCCTTTTCAACCACATCTTTTTCTTGTTTTTTCTTTGTTTTTCTATCTTTTTTCACTGTCCATTCATCTTGAAAATGAGTTTGAAAGTTAGATTATTTATATAATAATAATAATAATAATTATTATTATTATTATTATTATTATTATTATTATTATTTCATAAATACTCAAATTATTGATGATTCTTCTTTATAATTTAATAATTTTTTTCAGCAAAAATTTAATTGAAAGTTTAGCAACAAAAATGAATAAAGGTGAAAATTGTAATTCTCAACCTTTGTTGAGTGAAGCCTCAACTCTCTCGGCTTTCGCTGACCCTTTCTTGCTCTTCTGTGTTTTAATAAATTTCAGTCTTCAACCAATGTTAAATGAAATGTAAAAAAAATGAATTTTTTAATGTCATTATGAAAAAGCTCCAAAACTGAAGTGACAACTCCATAGTGAATGACATCACCATGGATAATATGCCTCAATACTGAATAAGTGAGTGTTAACTTTTTCATTTTCTGTTCCTTTGACCTCCTTAACTGTCTGGACCACAACTTGTGTAGACTTTGGAGCAACGTGGGACTGTTTCAACACATTGTTCTCACGGGGCTTTTTCGTTACATCGTTGTCAAGAGGCTTTTTGGGCTGTGGATAGAATAAAATTAGCGAAACTATGAAATGTCAGTATGACTCTTACAATTTTTACAAAATTTCAAAAACTAACTGATTTTTTAGGTTTGGATTTTTTTATTTTAGGTTTTTCGTCTTCTTCGTTGAGAGAGAAACCTTTAAAATCTGGCTGGACTTCATTGTTTTTGAACCCATAAAAAAACACTCCTATAAATGCTGCTGAAATCATGAGCACTGGAATAACAAGGTTTAATAAAAAGGAAACTAAAAACTCCATCTTTGCGAATCGAGCGAAAACCGATAAGTTATCACACGCAGACAATCCGACACGTATTTACTTATATTACTTTGTATAACTACATTTGAGACATCGTAAATTTTTTTTTTAATTTGATTCAATTTTTTTAAATAATCATACAAAAAAATTGTGTTATGATTTTAGCAACTAACATATTTTAATATTATTTTTAATTCAATAATAAATATGCTTTATCGGTAGAATACAGTTTTCAATAATTTTTTTTTTAAATTAAATTTTTTTTGAAAGGTTTTATTTTTAAACAGTTTAAAGAGATAAAAAATAAACATGGCTGAAACCACTCGACTCCTTTTACACACTAAACTCGTTGTAAAACCATAAACGTTTGTACTTTTTTTTAATGAAATATATTCAAAATTAATCATCCATTTTCTTTTAGTTTTCAACATTGACAGTAAACCTTTTTGTAGTAGACAGTGACGATAGTCTGAAACACAAATGTCACATGAACCGGTGATATTCTGAAGTTCATGAAAGTTCTTTCACGCTATTTTCAAAGTTTTTAAAAATATTTAGTGTAGACTCATTTGAACCAAAAACGCCTTTCCAAGCGAAGCCTATTGTAAACATGATTGATTCTTATGGTTTCACTCGTTCTGAAGATGAAGACATCAAGACATATGAAGATTTTGTGAGCAAGTATCACCACATTCTTGACCACCGTTCTTCTCGTTGGACGACACTTTTAAGCGAATCTATGCCTGACAAAGATTCAAGAAAACGTGGGCATTTACATAAAAAAATATAAACATAACTCATTTAATTTTCTGGAGTAGCTTTGTTATTTTTTAAAATAATTTTTTTCATATTTTTATTTTCATTCAAAAACTATTCCTCATGTTTAACTTCATACTCAAATTTAAATTTTCCTAACTTGATTATTTATTGTATTTTTAGTGAAAAGGTTCATAAGAAAAGGAATTCCAGCAGAGCACAGACCACAAGTACAATTTTAGCTGTTTATAAATATCAGACTAATTTCAAACTATAATGGCATTCTTTGAAGTTATTTCATTTTGATATTTTCCAGATGTGGATGTGTTTGAGTGGAGCAGAACGACGCATGCAGGAAAACAAAAGTATTTTTTGATGATCTTATAGTCTTCATATGCACAACGATATATCCATGTTTTATAAGAAGCATTTAAAAATACAAAAACACACACACATACATACAAACAGGTTTGTACCAGTCTCTGTTGAAAGACCAGCATGACCCATTGCAGGTTGACACCATAAAGAAAGGTGTGTTGTTGCATACTTTTGTTGCAATCCTGCATAGGTCCTTTGAGTTCCCTGTTTCACTTTGCACTTTCCATGGTCTTTGAACATGGTTCATTTATGCAATAAATAGCCTGCCATTATTCGTTCGTGCTTGTTGTTTTTTCATCAACTTTATATTTTGTAATATACTTATATTGTTTGTTAATTCAATCATTTTTTTATCGTTCCATTTTGGGTTACTATATATTTTGAACCCTTTGTTTACATGGGCAATTGTATGCACACACACACACACACACACACACACACACACACACACACACACACACACACACACACACACACACATCAACACAGACATCCATAGGACCTTCCCTGACAACATATATTTTAGAGGTGATGACACCAGCAAACAGTCAACACATGAAAGCGGCGGGAACAATACAAAGACACAGGCAAGTAAGCAGAGTGAGGCTGACAAGAGGGGATCTCTTTATAATGTCCTACTTGCTGTCTCCCATAAGAACCAACACACTGGATACTGTCAGGTTACTGTTTTTGTTATTCATTTTTTTCACATATATATTTATTTATCCATTTATTTTTATTTATTTAAATATTTATTTATTCGTTTATTCCTTATCTTGTTTTATTTATTTATCAATTACTACAAAGTTGAACTCTTCCCAACAAATCAGGGCATGAACTTCATCACAGGCCTCTTGCTATTGGTTGTCAAGGATGAGGAGAAAGTTTTTTGGCTCGTCGACACCCTCATCAATGAAATTTTGCCAGGTGCTGATGATGATGATGATGATGATGATGCTGCTGATCATGATGATGATGGTGATGATGGTGCTGATAATGAGGGTGATGATAATGATAACGGTGGTATTTCAAATTAAGGTTAAAATGTATTTTCACCAGACTTCATCTGGATTTTACCCAGTAAAGAAATAAACAACTTTTTAAAGTGTTTTAATTTCATAAAAACCAGCAAACGAATTTCCAGCATGCTAGGGTTATAGCTTATTGCATAGAGTTTTGACACCGCATGCTGTACACAGATTACTATGTGCCCGACATGAGTGGAGTGAAGGTGGACTGCGAGGTGCTTGGACAGCTGGTGAGGTGAGAGATCATTTTGGTGACTCACTGCTAGTCCTTCGTGCACACATCGTCTTTCCATTTTCGCTTTCGTTTGCTTTTTTTTGAAATTACGTAAAAATAAATCAACTCATCTATTGCATCCATGAAACTTCGATGATCGACCACCACTGTTTCCAACAAGACAACCGCACTACATTCACCAATGATATTGAGCATGCCAATGATTTCAACATCCACCATCCATTTCAGAATGAAGTGTCCTGAGGTGCATGCATTGGCTGAGTCAATGGGGTGTGTGTGGCCCTTGGTGGCTACCAAGTGGTTTATCTGCCTCTTCGTCGACGTGCTGCCCACAGAGGCTGGTGGCTGTGGTGTGCATAGTTTGGTTGGGGTGTGCAGGGTGTGGTTGTGGTACTGTAAAGGGAAAAGGCTCATGATCTCTACACCTACTTCAACACAAACATCCACGCCTACAGACTGTTTTGAGGCTGTGGGACTGCATGTTCTTGGAGGGGGACAAGATCCTTTTCCGGGTGTGTGTCACTCTCATCAAGCGCAGTGCCCCTCTCATCTTGCAGGCTAGCCACTTCGGCCAGTTCATGGACGCCATGAAGGCCATGACCAAAGACCCCATCACTCTTGACTGCCACTCCTTCATCGACGTGACTGCCCGCTTACCTATCTACTTGCTTGCCTACTTGCTTGCTTGCTTTCCCCCTTGCCAGCCCGCTCGCCTACTTGCTTGCCCCCTTGCCCGCTTTTTTCCCCATTTCTAACCTTTGTTACTTTTGAATATAATATATTATAATGTACTGATGTAATTCAAATAATGCATTTTTCAAATTCAAGTGCATTGCATAAACTTGCGAGTGTGTATGTACGTATATACATGCAAGCGTGAGCAAACACACACACATACACACACACACACACACACACACACACACACACACACACACACACACACACACACACACACAAATACACATACATACACACACACAGAGCATTTTCAAAGATCCAGGCTCCTTCTCAAAGTCGATGATAGAAAGACTTCGACAGGAGTTCCAGAAGAAGAACACCACTGGAGAGCTATGAGTGTTGCCACTACCACTACTTGCCCTCGTCCTTGTCATTATTCTTCATACTTTTTTTGTGTTTTTCTTTATTTTTCTAATTCCTATTTTATTAATTTTATCATTTTCATTTTCATTATTTTTGTTTTTTTGTTTTCATGGAATCAATAAGTTTGTTTTCAAATATCATTTTTCTTGCGTTTCAAATATTCTACCTATTGGCTAAAAAACGTTTGCTTGCACCACTGCATTGAGACCAGTTTGCTTTTGAATTAATTTCAATCCTTCAATCATTTCTTCTTGTTGATTGCTTATAATGTATATCAACCCCCTGTGTCATTCGCTTACATGAACTACACGAACTGCTAAATTGTTCATATCACGTGGAATGCAGATCTAAATTATTTTTTTGATTTACTCAATCGCTTGAATGAATGCTGATGGTGAATTGAATGAATGCTGATGGTGAATCGATTGAATGTTGGTGTTGAATTGATTGAATGTTGGTGTTGAATTGAATGAATGTTGATGTTGAATTTAATGAATGTTGATGTTGAATTGATCAAATGGAAGATTTAGGAAAATTCAGTAAATGTAGGTTTCATAGTGCAATAATATCAGGATCGATTTAGAACTGAAGTATATAAGCATGCTATTAGAGTTTATGCAATCTTTGGAGCTTGTGTGGCATTCGTTGTTTGAACGGGAGTTACGATCGTTATTATTATCATAGTGCCATTGATTCGGTTCGTAGAGGGACTGATGATGCTTGTGCTTTCAACTCACATCCTTCCACTCCACCTCTCGTAGCTTATAATCCTGCATGGTGGTTCGAATACCGCTGTGACCACATGGCATCTAGACTGCATGCCAGAAGTGTAACTAGAATCGCTAGTTACACCTGAATAATAAATTAGCCGGCTTTTGTGAGCCTTTTCGACGCATGAATTTCAAAGTCATTTTACTAGGGAATCTTTCTAGCACTCCATCTAAATCTACTTTTACACCTTCGTTTATTTTCCAAGGGTAGGCTTCTTCGTTTTTCTCATTTCAGCTAGATTCGAGGCACCGTCTGCGTTTTGATGGCTCTTCCCCCTGGAGCCAGTCCACTTTCGAATACTCGCATCTGTCCACTCCGAAGTATGAATCTTGTTTGTACGTTACACGCATTCTTATTGATCTGGTTTAGCTCGTGATTCTTGCTTACTCATGTTTATTTTTATTATTTTCTATTTTGTCTACTCTGAAATCGATTTTGAAACTCCTACTTCTCTAATGTGCTGAATGTAATCCTTGTCCTTCTTGCTATTTGTATCTTATACCCATCATTAGATATTCCTCTACACCACCTAAAGAGCTTTTCGTTCAATGAACACACTGCAACACATTAAAACTATAAGTGTAATTGTAGTGGCATCTACCTTGAAAAGTTTCAAAATCACAACACAACATAAAACATGAGGCAAGATCATACAACATAACAACATACAAGTCATCTTAACACCATATAAAATGACATGACACCACACAGCTCAACATAAAACAATACAACTAACAACAACGACACCACACAAACCACCATCGAATTTCCATCTGCACATGGTGCACAACAGCTCACTTGGTGCACTTGCCATGCTCTTTCGATTCAAGGAACCTATCGGCGAGACCAAATACTCAACTCAGATATTTTATTTATTCAATTTTAAATTAAACATAAATTGTTCAATTCTAAATCTTTACTTAAATATTTATTAAGCGTTTTCTTGATTTATTATCGATTTTCTTGTTCTTTTTTTCAACCTCGAGCACAACGAAGACTCATTGCTAAACTTCCATGTCGATTTCTAGCAACATCTAGTGGTAGCAGAAGCGATATATTTTCACTCAGCACGGTAACATTGCTTGCGCGTGACCATTCCATCGATGCTCGTTGTTTGCTGCTTGAGGGTGAATGCGGTGAATTCGTAATTTGGAGCTTATTTTACTTTGATAGTCGTATACTGTACATTAATTTACTATTGATGTTTTATAACTATTGGACACCTCTCTATACTCACTTTGCACCCTTCAAACCTCACGCTTAACTTTCCTATTGAAATGAAAAGATATTTTGCAAGAAAAATTTGTGTTTTGATATAGTAGAATTTTTAAATATTTATATATATTTATATATAAATTTATATATATTTAAAATACATTTTCAGTAAAAATTCTACCAAATAAGAATAAATCAAATAAACCACAACAAATACATTAATTAATGCAGTGGCTCAAACCCTGAAGACTTTCATACCTTCAAATCTTCAAAACCGCACTCCATTCTATCCAACTTTCAAATGTTTTCAAATCATTGTTTATTGTTTGCTACAACTTTTAGATACAATTAAATACAATTACGTACAAACATACACGATTACATACAAATATATAAAATTACATTAAAAAATATACAAATGAATGTTTCGTCAAGGTGGCGGTCTTTTACGTGTGTTCAGTCAGTCTTTCCTCCCGTCGCTTTGCATCGCCATGGTCTCGTTGGTGGGTTGCTATATTTTGGCGTACAACCTTTATTCAAATTCACTTCAAAATATTCTATTTATCACAAACCATGTTGACATATACTGGATTTTACGGATTAAAGACCAAAACGTGCAACTTTGTTTATTAAATTCATATCAAAATTCTACAGCTTCGTCATTAAGCGTTGAGTTTTTTGCTCAAAGGCTATAGCGTGTGACTATCATGACTAGCATTAGTATTAGTAAAATTACTAATATTGTAAGTAGCATTAATATTACTACTATTACTAATAGGAGCAGATAAATACAACAACAATATCATATGGTGAAAAAGCAGGGTGGAAAGGAAAAAGAGGTCTGATGCACCAGTGCTTGCAAGAGAGCATAAGGCGCTCAGTCGAAAAACTGCATGACGTCACCCGCGTCCGTTTCATCCTTTTCTATCCGCATTTCTTCCAAGACTTTCGACAGGTGGCTTGTGGTGTGCTGGAATGTGGAATGCATTGAGTAAGGGAGTATTCATAAACCTTCTGTTTTTGACACAGTGTATGAGCAGCGTCACACAATTGTGTTGATTAGGTCATATTTCAATGTAAGAGCTTAAACACCCACCACGCCTGCTTTTATGTGGGTTGTGAAGTTTCCTTCGGGACTAAAGAAGAGAAATAGGAGTTTAAAATAAAATATTTGAAAAAATTTCAGATTTCACATCTATAACCGTTAGGCTCACCCCCATCACACCAGCCACCTTATGTTTTCAAGATCATTATCAAAATGTCCATCTTCGTCGTCGTCTTCATCATCCATCAAGCCACCCAGATTAATTTTGAGTTGGGTGGAGCCTTCCTTGGGAGCACCAATAAGACCCAGCAAATAATCCACCTCCGCCTTGTACTTCGGATCCAGGCTCTGTGGTGGCACTCAAGTGTGACTTCCAATATAATCTTATCTCATCTAATTCAACAGAAATAAACTTAATGAGAAAATTGTATAACACTAATCCATTATTGTTCTGGCTTCAACTTAGGACGGAGTTATGTCGATTGCCTTCATAATAGAAATCTATTTATAATAACTATCAAAAGTGATAATAAGGTTTGTAGGGAGTTCACACTGAACACAACCTGTATGTAGTTGTCTGCGAGGGAAGTGGAGTTGCTGGATTTGACTTGCACCTTGTCGCATCCTTCGTAACTTTCAAGCAATTGATATCAATTGAATCTTTTCGTTTCACCACTACAAGTTTGTTCTTCCAAAAACCTTTTCAAGTCACATTTCAAACAGAAATACGCAAACAGAGGCTTTATATCCACATCGAAAAAAATAATCCATCAGTATCAGTAGCTAAAAAAGCCATGAAGATGCAAAAACGCCAAGTTTAACACTTCCAACGTCTGACTGAATTTGATTCGATAAAGGCTATTCTTAGAACTTAATCCCAGCAACAGCGCCTCTCACATGTTGTTGCCGAGTTCAATGACCCTGTCTCCATCGAAGGCCAAAGAGGCTTTTTCAACACCATGCCCATAGTCTTCCTCTTTGCCTCCGATGAACTCGCCATTGTCACCTTGCTTGCCCTGTTTCACCAGCACTGACACCTGAACGGTCGGATTACTAGTGCTTCTCATAGCTCTTTTACGACCTTAAGTTTTCGTTTTTATCGATGAAATTAGTTCATTAGTTAACAAAAATCACGACAAGAAAACATTTTTTGAAATATAAATTGTTGAATAAAATTTTTGAAGTTTTAAGTTCTCAAAATTGAGCTTGGAGTGTAAAAATTATATTACTTCTTCTTCACCTTGACTTTGGAATCTTTGAAGAAGTTCATGATGGCCTCTTTTATCAACCTGAACTCCTTTGGAAGCAGCTTCGAGTAACGCTTACGGAGTTTTGGTCACAGTGAATTACTTATGAATATAGAAAATATCTATAAATAAGTACAAAATAAAAACTTAATAATAACTAGTATTGATTAATGTTAACCTAAAACACTCGTTTTAAACAATTTACTTGGACCATCTAAACATTAAAATTTTATAAGTTGCTAGTAGTACCGCAATGACTTCGGCATGCAGATGGGAGAAGGTTTTCACGCATTCGTCATCTACAGGACACATCTGCCTCATCTGTTGTGGAGGGATTTAATGGCGATTATGGAAAAATCCATTTTGTGTATTACTCTAATTTTTTGTCATGAGTAAGTTAGAACGATATGTTTAATAATTATTATTCAAATATTATTCTCAACTTGTCCATGTGGTTGAGAGTGACTAGAAGAATATGTTCTGGCTTCTTAACAGCAAACACTTGATACTTAAAAACCATCGTCATGAGGTCATAGAGCTGTGATGATGGTTAACTAATTCACAAGCCTTCAAAGTGGGGTTATAAAAATATTTAATAATCATAGAAAAACAAAAATAATAAGACTTTTTTAAAGCAAAAAAACAGGTGTTGAAAATGTTTGATGTAACAAAATTATTGTAAAACCGTAGTCATGCTGCTCTCAGGAATGGTAATGGCTGATGATTCTATGAGAATCTTATAGATGGACTTAAAGCCAGCATGCTGCATTGCGGTCTTTTTGAACAATTCATCCAACGTCTTCTCGTTGAAAAGTCTTACCGCCATTGAACCTATCACTAAATAATTTTCAGTTCATGAAGCTGGTTTAATAAAACTTTTGTGATTAAGAAAAAAAAGTGTTGAACCTCTGGAAATTTTGTCATCGCCGCATTTTAAAGCTTTCAATCGGAGGTACAAGACATAGAACATTTCACCTCCCAAGTTAATATATACGAGTGGAACATAATTAACCTCCATCTTCACTTTTCAGTTCTACACAAAGAGTATTAGTAATGAAGAATTGTTTTGAAAGGCTTCAAGTAGCCTTGAAACTTCTTGGAGTATGTCACTATAATATCCTTCGTTTTAGTATTGTATCTTAGCGTCGCAGTTGCTATGATTACAATATCAAAATAAATCAAATTAGAAATATTTTATTCAAATAAATATTCATTTTGTTTTGACCTTTTAATTGGAAATAATTTTCAATTAAGTGTTATTTACTCAGTTGATTAACTTTTAAGACAAACTTTCAAACGTCAGCTGTGTGGCATCAAAGAACTTACTTTGGTTTACAAACGTGAAGAATCCGTAGAAAAAGCAAAAGAAATAACTTTCGAACAATGTTAAAATGAATAAAAAAAATATTTTTGTCATTTACACTTTGGGGTTCATGGTACGCTTTTTCATTTTTATAATTTACATTTATTTTATGCTCTGTTAATTTGAAAATTAATCAATCATAGTTTTTTTTGAATAAATGCAGTCATAGAATAATAATCAATTTTAAAAATACTTTGTCAACTAAAACTGTTATAAAACCTTTCTTCAATGAAGGACCAGGTAGGAGTGAGCATGCTAATTCCATTACTGCTCAATTACTTTGTGAGCTTTGGAGCTTCACTTTCTTTTGCTGGAATCATCAGTTAGTGAACGAAAATAGAAACAAATAATTAAATAAATACTAGATGAGTAAGGAAGTGAAAAAATAATGAATCATCTATACAAACTGAGAATTAAAATTCAATTGTCAAACAGCTGTAAAAATTCAAAAATTTATTTTTTTGAAGGTTCTACTTATGCCTTCATTCAGTTTTTTTCTGGACCTATAATGGTTATTTGACTTATTTCTCATTTATATTCAACTTTTTTTCACTTTTTTTTAAAGATTATTAATCAAATAAATTATTCTTTAATAAATATCCCAAAAATCATGAACACTCCAGGGTAGGTTCAGTGATATAGTGGGCAGAAAGCTGTGTTTGCAGTTTTCCTTTTTTGTTTCTTTTCTCAGCTATTTCATGTTCTCCTCCACTTCCAGCCTCTACATTATGTGGCTGTCAAGAGTTCCTCTTGGTGAGTGATGAAGGCTAGGTCAATACATAGCTCTCATATTAGATCACCAGTCTCAGCACCTCTTTGAAACATACTTAGATGACGTTTGAAACTGAGTCAATGCTTCTATATAGATATTTTTGTTTCCATTGAATTATTTGTGCTGATATAATAAGTTTTATTGCATTTGAAGGCCTCTTCAAGCATACCCATGACCTGTGCAAGGCGTATGTGGCAGACCACGCCAGTTCCACCTGCAAGATTGAAGTGTTCAGTTGGATGAACTCCATCTCAAACATCGGCTTCATCATTGGACCCCTGTGCGCCTCCTTTTTACTCAGCCTGTTCAACATTCCAGGTGAAAACCACAGTTGTAGTGTTTTCATGAATTTTCAAATTTAAATCAAATTATGTCTAACTTTATTAATTATTAATATAATAAAACTGAATAATAAATAGCTTATAAATGCTTTGCAATTTTAACATGAAACTATGAAGGTTCAAGACGTCAGAGTATTTGATAGGTAAATGGCATTTATTGATTTCAAAACTGATTTTGTCTTTTACAGCTTCGCAAGGACATGGCATAGATCGATTGGCCTTCATCACTTCTGTTATATTCCTATTCAATTTTGGTTGTGAATTTTAAAAAATTATTTTTTTTGAATAATTCACTTGTGATTGGCCTTATTTATTTTTTTATTAGAGCTTCAATCGTTTATCATCAGAATTCTCAGCACTTTACTGAATTTGAAGTAACTTAAAAAGCAACAACAACACTTCTTACACCGCAGTGCTGACAACACTGCTGTTAGACGAGGTGGTGATAACACCACAACACGAGGCCAAAAAAACCACGTCCACCTACAAACAGGCTTTTCGAGGACTTCTGCACCTCATTTCCGAAAAGAACCTGAGCTACTTCTGGTTCATCCTCTTCCTCCGCTTCATGCTCTCCTTCTCGGTCTTTGCCAGTCGTTACAAAGTGTATCTAATTCTTAGTCCCAAGGAGTTGAGCATCGTGGTGGCGGCAGGGGCGCTAATTTCGACACTTACAGGCTTCTTAGTAGGTTGCCTGAGTGAGATGTACAACAGGCAGTACTCACGCATGGTTCAACACGCGGCCTTCTTGCAGGGCCTTTCGATCGTCGGCTTCACTTACTACCACAACTTTGTTGGCATCCTCCTCTTCAGCCTGCCTTTCTGCTTTGCCAACGCCGTTCTCAAGGCCTCCCTCACCAGCATGACCCTCGGTGTTTGCAGCAAGAAAGGCCTTGGTATGGTGATGGGCATTGGAACCAGCGTCATTGCAACTTCCCGCTTCTTGGCTCCTCTGCTGGCTGGCTTCATCTCAGAGTTGGTCTTTTACGGACCCAACATTGTGGGCTTTTCTGCTTCCTTCTTGGCCTTCTTCATGATGGTGACAATGTGTGGAACACACCAGCCTTACAAGCGGCAATGCTGAAATGTTTTTGTTACATTGATTGTTTATATTTTTTCCAAAGTTGAACGACCTTTTCATATTGGCCACTCACGTGGGTGTGTGTCGTGCCTTGCATTTTGTTTTATTTTGCACGCATTGTTAACATTTTTCAAGTTTATACCAGTAAGCCATGCTATTTCTCTTGAAAGACTTATAGCAACGCCATTAAGCCTATGCATTATTAACCGTGTGAAGCCTTTTAAAGCATTTTGAGGGTTATGTTGCCAATGTTTGTTCAAAGTTTTGAGGGAATTTTCTTGAGTCATGCCTCAATTGCGAGTCCACTCTTTACTAAGCCATACAACAATTTCATAAGGTTCAAACTAGTGGATGTATAAAACAGCCTAGAAAACCATCTTAGGTTAAACCTACTTATTACATTGCTTTGAATTGTTGCGGCGTATGCTTGTTTTACTTTTGTATTGTATCTTTTCACTTTTGAGCTGGTACTTCACTATTTGTTATTGCTGAGAACTACACTTTCTATACACTTTTATTGTTTTAAATGCTTTTGAAAAGTATGCATTAGATTAGATTAAGATTATTATCATGTTTTCGCTCACATCATTTACTACCACAGTATTATATATGTTTGTGTATTATGCCTCTGCCTCTCTTGGGCTAAGGCCCTTACAATATTACACATATTTTTATTAATCAGCATCCATATCAATTGTATGAAAACTTCACTATTTTTCAAGTCATATATTCCTAATCAAAAATTATTTTCAAAGTGATCCGAGATTTCAAGAAATAAAAAATTAAAATTTATGGTTAATTATTAGTTTTAAAGTTTAATGATTATAAAATAATCATTAAACTTGAAACTAGCTTTTTCAAAAATATTTTTAAAAAATAATCGCTCCTGGGTGGATTCGAACCACCAACCTTTCGGTTAACAGCCGAACGCGCTAACCGGTTGCGCCACAAGAGCTCTTGCAATGTTGAACAATTTTTATGATGTATAGTTAATTTTTTCTATTAATATAAAAATGTAATTATTTTTTCAGATAGTTAATTACATTTAAATTATTTTGTATAAAGTTTTTGACAAGCTTGCTTTTTGGTCTGCTTATTTTGACATCTAAGCAGTTCGATAATGCTTTCTTTCAAAAAAATCAAGACAAACACTGAAAAAACACATATTAAAAACTAAACTAACTTTTCCTAAATTTATAGTTATACAAATTTTCAATTTGTACTTAAACTTAAAGGTGTAGAGATTTTTGGACAATACTCTAAGTGACAATGGGTTATTGAAAAAAGCGCTTTGTCTGGATACCACAATTCTTTGAGATTACAACACTCGCTCACTTTCTTTTTTTAAGTTGGCAAACGGTATCTTTTTAGCCGATTGGTTGACGATTTTACAGCAATGTCTACTTTTCTTACTCAGCCGTTTCTCAAATTCACAAGTCCGTCAGGATACCACAAATTTTTGCAATGTCTTTCAACACTTGTTTACTTTTTTGTTGAGTAATTTGGCAAACAATATTTATGTAGGCGTTGATTGACGATTTAACTGCAATATCCGTATTTCAAACGAAAAAATGGCGGATTCGACAATCTTATTAAAATCTTTGTAATCAGCAAAAACTACAACTTTTAGACGAAGTAATTTATTTATAACAAATATTTGAAACTTCAAAGTTCAACTAGTTAATAAAGATAGTTTAAATAAAGAAAATTAAAGTAATGGAATACACGCTTTCGCGAAACCGGAACGATATTCTCACCTTTCGTTTGTGGTACGAACCAGTGAGAAAGCATTCTTTTTGGGCAATTTTATTTGGTTTTAATTGAATCAAATCCTGGATTATACACCCTTCTCGATAATGATGGACGACCATTTGTTGTCACTATTCATTTTTTTAATGAATAAATAATGAAAATTAAATAAGATTTAATACACATCAATGATGTTTTAGAACGTCGCATATGAAAAAAAGTAATAAAAAGAACAATAATAATAATTTCTGAAATAATTTATTATCTAGTACAGAGGGAAAAGATGGCAAATGTTGCTGATGCCGATTGATGCGTAACAACTCCTCCACAAGGGAAACAAGTGCTCATTGTTTCTTGTGTCTTGAGCGGGTGATGGGAGGTGAGAAGGCGTAAACCTTTTTGGTGGTTGCTGTGGTGGTGTTATGAGACATCTGTTACCTTGGTTATCTAAATAAAAGATATTGAAACTATAGGAAAAATAATAAAATATGATAGAATAAAATATAAAATAAAAAAATTGAGTTAAATGTGAAATGAAATATTATAATGAAACAAGACAATAGAACCAAAAACCGATGTTTGAAAAATTATAAGTTTATAACTAGATGTTATGTTAAATTGAGAAGTAGCCAACTTGACAGTGGTGGTTTATGCTGCACAACAATGGGCTTCGAGAACTGCCTGCGTGTCCTGGTGCCTACTGTTGCTTTTGTGTCAGTGTCACTGTTTTCGTCCTTGCTCGTCTTTTTACTTTTAGTATTGTTGTCTTTGTTAGTGTTGTTGTTGGTGTTGTTTTTTTCATCTGTTTCTTGCGAACTTTCTTCCTTTTGAGATGACTCACTTTCCGTTTGGGCTTCTTGAGACTTCAAAAGGAAAGGAAATTTGAATTATGAACAAGCTTTGAAAATAATAATAATAATAATAATAATAATAATAATAATAATAATAATAATAATAATAATAATAATAATAATAATAATAACAATAATAATGAAGAAAATATAAGTAAATGAATAAAAAAATGAATAAAAAATTATAATAAAAAAAGATGAGTACACACAGGTTGTTTTTTCTTCCTTCCAGTTGTTTTCTGGTGTGAACAAGCGTGACAAGGTGAGTCACACACATGCACTCAAACTTTAAAAAGACACGTACTAAACAAAAAGATAAAAAATGAACCTAAAAAAAGACAAATAACACAAAAAACAAAAATATTTAAAAAAAATACAAAGAATACACACCTCTTTTTTCTGCAGCCTTCTGAGACGCACCTCCTTCTGGTAGGGAGTCAGAGGAGCCTCTCCGTCCTTGCGAACACTGTCTCCCCTTCTGCTGTTTTTGGAAGAAGTCGTTGCAGCAACGCCTCGTCTGGTCTTCTTGACCCTCTTCTCTATGCCCCCCTCTGACGCCACGTCACTCGACACGGAAGACGCCCTGGAGGAAGCTCTGGATGTTGCTCGTGACGATGTTCTAGTGGTCCTGGTGGTCCTACCATCAAGGCTCTCTTCATCGGTCGACACCTTCTCTGAGTCCTTGCGTTCTCTCAGTCGCGTGGTCATGCCCTTCCGTCCCTTCTTGCCACTCGGCTCTTTCAGGTCGTCAGACTCCTCTTGTGCTTCGACCTTCTCATACTTGGGTGTCAGGGGGTGGTCGTGTTGTGAGTCCCCTTGGTGAGGTGAAGTGTCTTCGATGAGGGTGGTGTTTGAGGACGCCTTCAGTGTTATGTCCATCCCACCAACCTTGTTGTCCTCATCGGGCGCTGTAACCTTATTTTCTTCTCCATCTGCGTCATAAGGTGTAGCCTCTCTCACCTCCTCTTCTTCTTCAGCTGGCTGCATAGCATATTCTTTTTCTTCTTCCTCATTTGTCTGTATAGCATTTTCCCTATCTCTTCCCTCATCTACAACTGGTTGTAAAGCCTCTTTATCTCTTTCATTTTCATCTGTCTGCATAACCTTTTCAACGCTTCTTCTTTCTCTCAATCCTTCTCTTCTTTCTTCATTTTCTACTCCTTTCACTCCTCCTTCTCCTTTCTTATTTTCCTTCCCTTCTACTTCCTCCTTTCCTTCTTTGCCATCTTCATCTGTTTGTATAATAATCTCCCCCTCGCTTTCATCTTCATCTGTTTGTATAATAATTTCTTCTTTTTCCATTTCATCCGTTTGCATAACATCTTCTGTTTTTCCTCCTCCAACTCTTTCTATTTCTATTACTTCTCTTTCTATTTTTTCTTCTCCTCTTTCTTTTTCTTTTTCTCCTCTTTCTTTTTCTTTTTCTCCTCTTTCTTTTTCTTCTCCTCTTTCTTTTTCTTCTCCTCTTTCTTTTTCTCCTTCTTTTCTTCCTACTCCTTCTTTTTGTTCTTCTCTCTCTAATCCTCCTCCTTCTCCATTTTCATCAACCTGTATACATTTATCTCCTCCATCTTCATTCATTTGTATCATAATTTCTTTTCTTCTTTCTTCTTCATCAGTCTGCACGATTTCTTCTTTTCCTTCTTCTAATCCTCTCATTCTTCCTTTACCTCCCTTTTCACCTTTTTCTCTCACTTCTTCTCTTTCTACTTCTTTTATCTCTCTTATTTCTTCTTCTCCATCTTTTACTTCTTCTTCTTCTTCTTCTTCTTCTTCTTCTTCTCCTTCTTCTTCTTCTTCTTCATCATCATCATCTTCTTTTTTTTCTCCTCCTTCTGCCTCTCTTTCCTTTCCTTCTTCTTTTTCTTCTTCTTCTTCTTCTTCTTCTTCTTCTTCTTCTTCTTCTTCTTCTTCTTCTTCTCCCACATCTTCATCAGTCACTACCACCTCTTCTTCTTCTTCATCTTCATCACGTCGAACATTACCCTCACCATCCTCTTCACCCACGTCACAACAAACCACCTCATCGCCAGCAGCATCAGCCTTACCACTGCTTGCAACATTCACACCTTCGACAACATTGCTCCGGAACGACTCAGCAACCAGTGATTCCTTCCTTCCCTGGACACTACGACGCGTTGACATGCTCGTGACTACGCTTTGTTCCAGCGTCCTTAAGGACCTCTTGACTGCAGCAAAGGTGCTTTCTCTCCTCGACGACATACCTCCGAAGAGGTTGGCTGCCGATGGCCTATCTGCTGTGGTTTTCCTCCTCCTCTTGCTCCTCCACTCAACCCCCTCTTCACCCTCTGGGTCTTCATCTTCAGTGGCCGAAGCTGCTGCCCTCATGCTGCGGTAGCTGCTGAGAGAAACCCCTGAAGGGTTGGGAAACATATATCATTCGAAACCGGTAATTAAAAGCAGAATTCAAAAAATTGTTTTCAAAACAATAATGATAATGGAGCCTTTAACAAAAGTGAATAAACAAAAAAGGTTGGTTATAATACAACATAAGGCTCCTCACTTGGTCCCACAACAAAGAATCTTCCACCATCACTAGTGTCAGCGACATCTCTATCTTGCCTTCTTATAACGTCACCTTCATCAATGTCACCATCGCCACCATCACCATCATCATTAGCCCCATCAGCATCATCACCATCACCATTATAATCATCACCACCCCCACCACCATTATAATCATCTTCACCATTGTCATCTCCATCGTTTCCACCATCAACAGCACCACTGTAGTCTTTATAAGCCACTGCACCGGCATGCATCTCGCTTGCAAGACCACTTTTGTTGACAAGGTCTATGTATGAAGATCGGGAAAATCCTTTTTCTTCCATATCATCAGCATCAGCATCAGTGGCTGCATGAGTGTCATCAGCATCTTTATTGACACCCTTGACACCTAGGTCGTCATAACTACTCCTTCCTCGACGACTTGCGACAGCAGGCCGTGTCAAGTGACACAAGTCACGTGGCTTGACTTCGTCAAAGGAGAAATTTCTTTCTTCAACAAGCACCTCCTCTTCCTCACCACTTTCCTTCTTCCTCCTATACACCTCTTTAGTTACCAACACGTCTGTCCCTCTGCGAGTTTGGAAAAGTTTCGGAAATTTAAAATTCAATTTTTGTTTGAAACTTGATTTTTTTATATCTTTCTTTGAATTTAAGATAGGGGTGATTATCAATTTTTCAATAAAATTAATTTTAATTTTAAATTTATTATCAGTTCTAAATTTGTATAATAACAATTTTTAATTATATTTTACAAAACTTTAAATACAATTTATCAAAAATTATTCAAATTAATTATGAAACTTGTAAATATGTTTTGAAAATTGTCGAAAAGTGCAGCAGACAGCCGTCATGCGAGAGCTTACCCGGATAAAGTGTCAGACAGAGTTGCAGGGAGAGTGTCAGGAATGGTGTCAGAAAGGGTGTCAGGAAGGGAACCAGGTGATGAAAGAGCAGAGAATCGAAGACGTTTGTTGTATCCCAGCTTGCTTCCCTGAGCTGTGAAAAAAGTGATTGGTGGAACAAAAAAGCCAAAAACATTAACGAACATTGCATAACCATGAAAAAAAAATTTAACAAACATGAAAAAAAACATTTCAAACATGAAAAAAAACATTTCACAAACATGAAAAAAAACATTTCACAAACATGAAAAAAAACATTTCACAAACATGAAAAAAAACATTTCACAAACATGAAAAAAAACATTTCACAAACATGAAAAAAACATTTCACAAACATGAAAAAAAACATTTCACAAACATGAACAGATATTCCACAAACATTTCACAAACATTTCACAAACATGAAAAAAAACATTTCACAAACATGAAAAAAAACATTTCACAAACATGAAAAAAAACATTTCACAAACATGAACAGATATTTCACAAACATTTCACAAACATGAAAAAAAAACATTTCACAAACATGAACAAACATTTCACAAACATGAAAAAAAACATTTCACTAACATGAAAAAAAAACATTTCACAAACATGAACAGATATTTCACAAACATGAGCAAACATTTCACAAACATGAAAAAAAAATTTCACAAACATGAAAAAAAACATTTCACAAACATGAAGAAAAACATTTCACAAACATGAACAGACATTTCACAAACATGAACAAACATTTCACAAACATGAATAAACATTTCACAAACATGAACAGATATTTCACAAACATGAACAAACATTTCACAAACATGAACAAGCAAACGTTCCACGAAGAACACAGAACCTCTAACACGAGCACAAATGTAACTAACAATCAGCTTGCCGCTTGAGGAGGATTGAGCGATGGGAGGCAGTGCTTGAATGCAGGAAAGGGAGTGGCGTGGTGGTGGTGGTGGATTGACTGACCCCAGGAGTTCTTGCAGAAACGGGCGCATGCGCACTGCTCATTTTAAGTAGGTCAAAGTCGCGTGGTAAAATGGCGGATGCTTCAACTTGGTCGCTTGCTAAAGGTGAAGATCTAATGAGACTTGACTTGGTACTTTTTCTGCGTGGTGATGGGGACGATGACGACGATGATGAGAATAACGATGATGATAATGATGATGATTAGGATAAGGATGACGACAACAATGACGAAAATGAAACAGGATTAATTTGAAAATATTATAAGTCGTAATTGGATGGTTCAATACACACAGAGACCTTGGCTCCCTCGACAGACCTACTTCCTGCTTCGACTGCGCTCTTGCACCTGCACTCATATGGTCACAATGGTTCAGAAAAAATTACATATGAATTTTTGTACAACTTTGTTGAAATTACGTGATTTTTTTTTTTACTTTTAATTTTTTTTTCGAACTTTTTTTATTAAAATTTTTTTTTCCAATTTTTTTTGTTAAAAATTTTTTTTTTAATTAAAAAAAAAAATTCAATTTTCAAATTTATTTTTAATTTTTAAACTTTTCATGGAATTTTCCTACGCAAGCGTCCCATGCAAAACAAGGGTTCGAACCTGGGACATGGAGGGTGGCATGTTGGCGTTTAGGCACACAATGAAAGCCCTTTTGTAATTTTTGCAACAGCTTATCTGAGGCCTGTGTGATGTGTTGTTGCAGTCTCTCTCGTGCCCTCAAATCTCCTCATTCACTCTGCCTTGAACCCTGCCAACAAACCACCATACCTATTTTTTTCAACACCACAAGAGAACCTTCATAAAGGCTTCCCGCTAAAACAATGTTACCTTTCAACCACCACAGTAGAGCCTCCCATCACCACCATAGATCCTCCCACTACTACCATAGAACCCCCCTTCACGAACCAGTCCAGGCCTGACGTCTTCATCGCCTGCAGCGGTCATGACACGCAGCAGCTGCCAGCGCACAGGGTCGATGCAGCGCAGCAACGTCATCAGACACTCACCCTCGCCTCCCGCCTTCAAGTCCCCCCAGTTCCTCTTCACCTGCTCCAGGAAGCGACCTGTTTCAGCATGGTCATGTCACCAGCCGCCGACGTCATTAAACTCAACAACGTCACGAAGTTCATCAACGTCAACAACGGCATCAACCAGCCAGCCTACCTTTGGCGTGTTTCTTGACGAGGCGGATGAAGAGAGGAGCGTCGTGTGGAGTCAAGTGGTGCTGCAAAAGGTGCAGTGCCTCGCTGACGTTCCTATGTACGTGATGGTGGTGTGGTGTGGATGTGATGGTGGTGTGGAGTGGATGTGATGGTGGTGTGGATGTGATGATGAAGTGGTGTGGATTGTAAATGATAATTTTTATAGGATGTAAATAACGCATGGGATGGTGGATGGCGAATGGGAAGCGAAAGGATGATGTTGATGAAAAGTCGATGAAACGGTGGCGGAAGCACTCAGAGCACCTGTTGCAGAGGAGCACTTCGAGGTAGAGAAGGCCGTGTGGGTGAGAGTTCTCGACTAGCGGCGCCAGATGCTTTTGTGCAAGAGACAGCGCCTGCACGTACTTGCGCCTGTCCAGCAGAGTCCTAACCAGGCAGACAAAAATGGAAGAAAAGTGGTGCAGCTGTGAAGTGTCTAGTCGCTGCAGCACCATCACCGCCTCCTGTGCGGTGTGGTGTGGTGTGGCTTGGTGTGGCGTACTATTTTTAGTACTTAAGGGTATTTTTATTTTATTTCGATATTTTATTTATTTCTTATGCACCACCCACCTCGTACAACTGGTGGTCCACCTTCCACAACAAGTTCGACAACTGCACCACCTGCTTGCTCACGCACAAACTCCTCTCAAACGAACGCAATAACACTTGACGCTGTAGAGCGAATTTTTATTGGTGTTAGTTTGTCTTTGTGTAAAATATTTTCATTTTTTAGTTGTTTTTAATTCATTGAACATTTGCTCGCTGTTTGAATATAAATTTTGAATGAATGAACTTTATATTTTACACACCATTACACAATTACACGGTAAAGACACAGTTACGCACAAACAAACCCACAGCTGAAGAAAGTAACACACAAACAAACGCACAGTTACACAGAAACCTCCTGTTCGGACTGTGTGACATCGTGGAGGAAGTAGACGAGAAGGAGGTGTTTGAAGGGCGGAGCGACTGTGGCTAACAAGGAAACGCCCAAAAGGGTCTGGTGGAGATTGGTGGGTGATGCTGTGATGAGTGATGATATTGTGGCTGTTGTAACGTTGTTGTAGTTGGTGGTGTCAATGCGGGTGTGTCGTTGCTGTAGGTGATGTTTTGATGAAACTGTTTGAGTAGTGTGGCGACGGGTGTTGTAGAAAGTCGTTTATTGATTTTTGAACCACTCAACAACATAAGCAACTACTCAGCAACGACACAATAAACCAACACAGCAGAAAGACAACAGTCAAAAACAACAACACGGCAACAACAAAACAGTCGACAACACGGCACTGACTTCCACACGCGTGGGAGGGTACAGTTGCTGGGTGGTTTCCTCGCTCAGGTGCTCAAGCAGCTCAGCACCAGCCAACCGGATCACCTTTTCAATCAGCAGACCCCCTTCGCCACTGTTCCTGCGGTTCCAATGGATACTTATTTTGCGCTGGGTCAATGGCTTATGGAACTTTTTTAAGATAAATTAAAAAGAAAAAAATATTTTTATTGAAACATTATTAGATTATTTTGAAAATTATATTGAAATTTAAAAAAATTTAAATTATTATTTATTATTATTTTTTTTAAATCATTATAATAATATAAAGACAGGCACCTGCGGAGCAGTGCGTACTGGTTGATGAGGTCGTGAGAGACGTTGCCATCTTCGATGAAGTCTGTGGTGGGAGGGTTTATGTAGTTGGTAGTGGACAATAGAGTGTGCTTGATGAAACAATTGTATGTGCGTGAAACATCCGCAACATTCTGCTACAACTTCTGATACCTCTTATCACCGCAACCCTTCTATAGCCGCTTCCAACTACTCCAGCGACCAAAACCATTAAAAAGCTGCCACAACCACCAATACATCCATTTGAAGCATACCATTGTTTCCATCATATACCTTGAACATCATCACGACAGCAACTCACAACCATCATCATTACACCACCTACAACCGCCACCGCCACCGCCACCGTCACCACTTCCACTGCCACAAGCCCATGACGATCACGACCACTACGACAAACACTACGCCACCTACAACCACCACACCTGACCACCAACCCCACTTGAAGTGGCGTCGTTGAGACTGCAAGAACCACAGCACCACGTCCATGTGGCTCCTCAAAAGACTCAACACCGCCCAGCGGGACCTCAGTGCCCTCCTGAGGTCTGTGGGAGGAGTGGAAGGAAAGACTTCCTAGACTCAAAGACTAAAAGTATTTTGGTGGTTAAGGTTTCTGACTTCATGAGTTATGAATGCTAAAACACAGGTACCCACCATCGTAATCACCCACAAGGCGTTCTGAAGCGAGCAGAAGGCTCTCAAACACTCGACTCGTCTGCAGTGCCAGCTTCCTCACGTTTGATAGGCTGCAGCAGTTGTCATTTCCCAGCTTAACCCCGCCCAGCAAGAGGTATGGTCTAACTAAAAAATTAAATAAAAAAAGATAATTAATTAATAGAAATAAATAAATAAATAAAGCAAAATAAAAATTATTAAATTAAACGGAAAAACATTCAAATTAAATGAGAATTAATTTAATTAACGAAATGAAATTATAACGGACTGAGGGCGTGGAAGTGACGTTTGATGTGGACCACCTTTCCACAGGCCCACGTGGCCAACACAGGCACGCTGACGCAATGTCTCTGAGCTGATGGGTGGATGTGCGAAATGATTATATGATGTTGTGACCTTAATTGGACGTTTGAATGTGTTTTCAAAAATGATTTCAAAATCGATTATAAATGAAATTGAGAAAATTTTATTTAATTTAAAAAAAGTATAATGATAAATCTAATTTTTGAATTGCAGGGAGGACGACCAGGGACGATGGAGTGGTGGATGATGTTGATGACGATCTGACTTAAACCCTCGTCCAGGAGCATGCTCAAGAAGCCACTCAACTGATGATGATGATGATGATGATGATGATGATGATGATGATGATGGTGATGATGATGATGAAGAGGAGGGTGGTGAATATTACTGTCATCTTAATTATCATTATGATTATTAGAATTATTATTATAACTATTATATTATTATTGCTATTTTATTTTTATCACTATCAAATCATTGATCTTCGACAAACCCTTGAATCTTGAACAGTCTTTGAGGCAGCTGCATCATCACTAGCATACCCATCTTCTTCCTCCTCCTCCTCCTCATGAGACGGAGCAATGAGGTTGAGGGAGACAGCCTGTCTGGAGAGCCTGCCAATGTTGGCCAAAATGTCATCCGTTGCCGTGTGCCTTAACGTCCACACGAACTGTGGGTGTGGCCAAAAGGTGTCAATCAAACATCACTGGAAGATATAATTTTCCTTTGTTGCGTTAAGAATAATAAGCATTCTTATTATTATTTTATTTTTTTATTTATATATTATTTATTTATATTTTATTATCAACAACATCAGTTTTAATTGTTTATATTCTACTATTCTATAAAAACAAATTTAATTCGTTGTTTTGTCGAAACAAGCAAGTGAAGTGACAAGGGCACCTGAGACACGCCACAGTACACCCTCCTGTTCATGACGCCTTTCCTGCAGATGCTGCGTACCTCTGTACACGTGTTTAAATCACATCAACACACATCAACACACATCAACACACACACACACACACACACACACACACACACACACACACACACACACACACACACACACACACACACACACACACACACATACACACACACACACATACACACACACACACACACACACACACACACACACACACACACACACACACATACACACACACACACACACACACACACACACACACACACACACACACACACACACACACACACACACACACACACGCACACACACACACACACACACACACACACACACACACACACACACACACACACACACACACACACACACACACACACACACACACACACACACACACACACACACACACACACACACACACACACACACACACACACACACACACACACACACACACACACACACACACACACACACACACACACACACACACACACACACACACACACACACACACACACACACACACACACACACACACACACACACACACACACACACACACACACACACACACACACACACACACACACACACACACACACACACACACACACACACACACACACACACACACACACACACACACACACACACACACACACACACACACACACACACACACACACACACATACACAAACCAAAGTCGGTGCAGTTGAAGGCAGCAGAGTTGTCAGAGGAAGAATGGAGGTGGTGAGCAAGAGTCGGCATGCGTTCCACCTGCATCACCTGGTGCCAACACATAACAATACACATGAGGGAACAGTAGAGAACACATAAAAGAACATATAACAAAACACAGACCCATATATTGGAACAGATAAAAAAAACTTATTAGAAAACGTATACAAAACACGTGAACACCAACAAAAGCACAAAAGACCGCGTGAATAAAACAAAAAGATACAAGAGAACACGTAAGAAAAACCCACCAGAACACACGATTGCCGTGGCACGTCGAGTCTACGCACTGAAAGATAAGATGCACCCCTGACCAGGCCTCTGGAGCTGTGGTGATGGTGAAGATGGAGGTTGTGGTGAAGATGGTGGTGATGGTGATGATGGTGATGATGATGGTGGTGGTGATGGTGGGAATGATGAGGGTGGTGATTAATGATGAGAATGGTGTAACGATGAGAATAGAAGTCTAGCAATAAAGATTATGCAAACGATGTAGTGATATTGATGATGATGATGATGATAATGATGATGATGATAATGATGATGATGATGATGATGATGATGATGATGATGATGATGATGATGATGATGATGATGGCTTTGATGCAGTGATGGGAGACGAGAGACGCACAAGTCGTTGATGTTCTTGGGCATCCTGGACAGATACCACTGGTTGAGGTCAAAGGCCATGAAGAAGAAGTACGAGGACTGAGATGCCTCCTTCTTCACCTCCCACGTCATCGTCATCAGGGAAGACGAGCTATCTGTGTGTGTATAAATATAATATAATATGGTTGAAGGTGACTTTGCGTCATGAACCTAGAAATAGTCACACGTGTTAGGTTGACCCACTTTCATAATAATCAAAGAGGTCATCCGGTCTGCCTGCTTCGACAGCACCATCGTCCACACCACCTCTGTTGTCACTGCCGATGCTGCTCCTCTTGTTGTTGTCACCATTGCCAAATACACTGTAGTTGTTTACTCCTTGGCTCTTGGGAACGTGTACTTTGCAAGAGAGCGGTCTGCATAACAATCTGACGTCACCACCATCCCCTTCTTCCTCCTCTTCCTCTTCGTCTTCATCGTTCGCAAAATCTTTAGCACTTATGCTTATAAAATTGGCCGTCAAATCGTAAGTGAAACTGAGTCTTGCTGTGACGAAGCCCTGATGAAGAAGAAGGTGATGGAAAAGATGTAGAAAAATAAGAAGAAAAATAAAGACCTAAAAAAAGATGGAGGAAAAGATGGAAGAAGAAAAAGAAAAAGATGAAGATGAAAATGGAAAATATGAAAACAAAAATGATACAAAACGAAAATTTCAAAAAAAATGGAAAAGTTGAATAGACTGCACCGACTTCATAGAAGAAGCCGAGGGGAGCCACCCAAGTCCTGTGCTTGAACAACAACTGCAACAGACACGCCTGGTTCTTGCTGCCCCTTGTTCTGGGTAGGAAAGTTGTTGGAAGGGAGATTTCTGGTGTTGCACACATATACGTACAAACACAAATATAAACACACACACACACACACACACACACACACACACACACACACACACACACACACACACACACACACACACACACACACACACACACACACACACACACACACACAAACACACACACACAAAACACATAGAGATACACAGACACATGCCTTCTCACCTTGACCTTTGCGCTGGACCAGCGCATACCACTGCCCACAGGTAACACGTGGATTTGGGGTCGTTTTCGGGTTCATGGAAGACGAACGAGGTAAGTCTCATGTCATCATTTGTTTTGTCCTTCCTGTTCAAGGAACTGTGGTGCGGAGTGCAATGGTGAGAAGGCTAGGAAGAATGAAGGGCGTGGTGTTGATTAGGTTTGGGGAGTTGTGGTGTTGGTGTGTGATAAGTTAAGTGAAGATGTGGTGTTGATATTGGTGGTGATGAGATAAGTGAGGTTGTGATTTTGACAGTTAGTGTTAGCAATAAGGGTGTAAGGATGGTTGATAGGTTAGTGTTGAGATCTGATGGAGAGAAAGAGTTAATGAAGAACGCACACAAGCTCAAGAGTGGCCAGTTGGCACAGACAGATGGTGCCTGTGCGACTGCCGACAGCCAACTGGTGGGTTTTGGACAGGTGCTTGAGGGCTGTGATCTGCATGCCTGCGAAATGGTTCTGAAGATGAAATGAGAATGGAAAGAAATAATAATACAAATAAATAATTAAAAAAATACCTATGAAAAAAATTAATAAAATAATTTTTAAGTAGTCTTGTTTATAAATTCCAATGCAAGCAACCAAAACTTGTGACTTCCCAGACTCAAAGCACTTGAGGTATTTTGGTGGTTAGGTTTCTGACTTCACTCACCCTGGTCGATGTTGAGAACAAAAGCCCTGTGTTTGTTGGTGATGTTTGTGAGTTGGTGTGCATGTACCACCTCTTCAACCTCCACAACTTTCCTCGACTCGTGACAACAATCTTCCCCCAGTTTCATATCTATCTCAAAAGAGGGATGGCTTTGAGAACTTTTGATGGAGGTTACTTGGTGAAAAAAAATGCATTTAAAATTTTAGTGGGCATAGTAGGGAGAAAAAATAAGTAGTAGCAGCATTTTTGAGCATGTTTGTGTGGATTTTATTGTTCATTGGGTGATCGATCGCTCCTCCACAACCAACCCAGCAGAAGCACAGCTCCATTACAAGTTCCCACAGCCAGCAGCCCATGGAATGAAGAGAGCATTTGGTTCCACGAATGAGTGTTTGGTAATTTTGAATAGGGAGTGTTGTAGTCAATATATTCCATGCAAAAGACCTGGGAATAGGTATTTAATTGTTATTTAATAGAGTTACAATAAAGTTTGCACAAGGATTAGATGATGTTCATGCATATGAAACAACCTCATGGTCAACTCGGATGGCCTTGAAAACAATGGATCTGCGGATGTCGACCACATTTATGATGCTTTGTTGCTTGAAGCAATCATCAGTGGTAGTGGCTACTATAAGGCCTTTGATAGGGGGCAAGTAGGTGATGGCAGTGATGGAGGTGGTTGCTTCGGAGTCCCCAAAGGTACATGAAGTTATCTGCTGAGCAGTCACAGCATTAAAAACCGACAAGCTGGCTCCGTGCGTGATCACTCCATACTCACCATCTTTATTTTGAAACAAATCATTTTTTTAAATCATGCTTATTTTTTTGGAAACGGTCAATACTTTTAATTCCACATAAGTACTTCAAAAATTCAAATTAAATCGTAGATTCTGGGTAACGTTCTTTTTTTTTAACTTACCGGGAGAAATGAGAGAATAGCTATCTAGACTAAATGGGGAATCTTTCGTTAAAACATCCTTAGTTAGAAGAGAAAACGGCACAAAATCTTTCATTCCTTTTTTGAGTGCTTAGCAATTTCAAAATTATAAACAATAGGAGATGTTAATAAAAAAATAATTATTTGCAGCAATAGTAGACAAGGTTCTACAACTTACTCTATGTCAAACTACCTCCAATTAGGAAAATGGAGCATGTTAAAAATAAACTTAGTCTCAAAGTATGGGTAGAAGTGAAGCGGTAAAAAATGAACCAGTTAAATTCTCCTGATGTGATTTAAATTATTTTTTTGTTCTGTATAATGTGATTTATAATTTTTTTGTAAATTGATAATTTTTGATATGATGTTCTAACCTAATCAGAATATTTGTAAATGTTCATGTTCAAAATATATGAAAAATACTTGCAATACTTAATCTAATCTAATCAAATCAAATCAAATCGTTTGTGCAGCGTTGATTACAAACTGTTCAAGACCGTTTAAATTTACATCTTCGATTTATTCTTTTTTTTTTAATGGTATTTTTTTTACCATGTTTGACCTAAATCTGCCTTTTCCAAATGGACTACATTAACAATGCATCTGCTCTTCAAATTAATTTCTGCTTCTTAGCACTCAAGCATGATCTTAACGCCTTAGTTTGCTAAGATATGAGGCGATAAGATAAGATACACCAATAATTAAGAAATTCGCTCTAGATTCTTCTCTACCAAAAAACTATAAGCCTATATCTAATTTCTTTTTTATTTCTGAAATTCTAGAAAAGCTTGTCTATTTTCAGCGTCTCCCTTTTTTTGAGGCTAACAATCTGGTTTGTACTTTTTTCACAGTACTGAAACTTCACTTTTGAAAATATATGATGATTCTTTACTTTCCTGTGACAATGTTAATATCCCCATCCTTTTTTGCTTGCATTTTTCTTCTGCTTTTGACACTGTCAACCACTCTACTAATTCAGCAACTCGAAACCTTTTTTGGAATTTCTAGCTCTTGTCTTAACTGGATTACCTCTTAACTCTCCAAAATTAGTTTTGTAGTTTCTATAAACAACTCTTATTCTTCTCTTTTTTCTTTCCCATTTGGTGTTCCTCAAGGTTTTGTTCTTGGTCGTCTCTTTTTTATTCTTTATACTTCTGAACTCCCAAGAATTATGATTACTGTTACATTTTTACTTCATTCCCTAAATATGAATTATTTTCTACTATCTCTAAAAAATATCTTTTATTGGTAAAATTATCTCCTGGAGTGAGTCTATGTTCCTCAAACTCAATCCTTCGAACTATTATATTTTAGCAAGTTTTCCCGACTTATTGAATCTCTTCCCTCAGTTAATATTTCATCTAACCTTTTACTCGCCTCTTCTTCCACCATTCAGATTTTAGGTTTCATTTTTGATACTTCACTTTCTCTCATACCACAAATAAAAAGTGTAGTTAAATCATTTTTTTCATCTTCGCAGTAACAAGCAACTGAAACTTTTCCTGGACAATCCAACCCTCAAACTACTAGTTTCTTTGCTTATTTTGTCCCTCTTTGACTATTGTAACTCTTTATACTATTGACTCCCAAAGACCACGCACACCCTCTCATCAAAGCTTTTAATAGCGCTGCCGCTTAGTTTCTGGCACTCATAAATTCTCTCGTCTAACTCCTACCTTTATCTCTTTACGCTGGTTGTCTCATAAAAAATATCGGTTTTCAAAATTTGCACTCTCATGTTTAAAATGAAAAAAATAATCACTCAATTAACTACTTAACTGACCTTTTTAAGTTGCCTCCTCGTAAGGGAGTAAGATCTTCTATTTATTCTCATTTTTTAGGATACCTTCCAATAGTACTTATGCTAAATCTGCACTTTCCTGCTATGGCCCCCTTTTATGGAACTCTCTTCTCCCCAATATCACCTCTATTGCTTCTCTACTTTTATTTCGTAAAGCCCTTAAAACTTTGTTGTTTAAACAGTTCGTGGCAGAGCACTCTTGAACGGTGTGAAATCAGCAATATTTAAATGATTAGATTAGATTAGATTGCTTTTTAGTTGGCCACAGGCGACAACCTACTCAAACCAGTTTTCGATTAACAAAAGCATTTTATTCAAAATACTGAAACATTTAATCAAAATTAGTATTTCAACCCGACTTTTAAAAATTAATACATGTTTTGCTAAACAATTTGAACCTAGAGCTAGATGCCCATAAAACGAAAATGAAACAGCGTCAATTTTTTTAATTTAGTGATTAACACATGAAACTTCCATCTTTCGTTTTGTTATTTCGACACTTCGTAAGTACAAGAAGTTAAGAATCGTTTTGAACTCGAAAATTAAATTCAAAGAATTTTTGCAAAACAAACGATAAGAGCCGACCTAGGCACATTTCACGTGGTAGCAGCAATTGAAGAAAAGCCAGCTGCTGAAGCGGAAGCAAGCAAAGCTGTAGACAGCTGTTTGATCTCCAATAGCAACCTAGCTTCGTCCAGCCAATCAGAAACGGCCTTTCTGGGCTCGCCTTTCAGATGGTTCACGAACCTAACAGCTTGCGTCAAATCTCCTTTATCGAGGCATGCCTGTGTGGTTCAATCAATTTCCCTGGTTAAAACCTACAACACTCCACCCTAGGCCACTCCAAGCTTCATCACTCCACCTACGTCATACGAGGGTAAGGGCAAGTGCAGTCACCTGTGCGTTGTCGAGCAGCAGGAAGACGTTGGAGAGTTCCTTGACATCAACCACCTCGTCGGCACTCTCGTAAATCTTGCTCACCCCCGGAACCACCAACTTGGCTTGCAGCGACGAGAGGAAGTAGCGGAAGATGCTGCCGTTGAGACCTGCCGTCTCGTCCACCATGGCCACACGACGACACACCTGTGGTGATGGAACAGTAGTGGATGGTAGAACAGAGTGTTGGATGGTTTGAAAAGACAAACAAAAAAGTAAATAAAAATATAAATAAACAAGTTAAATAAATAATGATCAAATCCACTGGAATCTAATCCGAAGGAAAAAACAAGCTGACCTTTTCCACCTTCTTGAACCTCTCAATCAACGCTCCTTCGGTCCACACTCCCCTGCTCAATGCTGCTTCTGGCATCGAGTTCAGAATGTCTCTGGTGGTGGTGCATGGGGGAAGTGTATGATGGTGCATGGTGACAGTTCATTAAGTTACTCCTCACAATGAAATTTCTCGGCAAAAAAGTAAAACAAACGAACCGGGGTAATTTATTAAAATTATTAAAACTCAGAAAAAGTTAAGGATTATAGAGAAGGGTGGAACCTAATACAATACAATACAATACAATACAAACACGAATATTATTATAGTGGCATTAACCCCGTAGAGTTTCGAAACCACTCACCTAATGGCGGGTTGGTCTGGAAAAGACTGCTTGATGAGTTCAACCTCAGCAGCCAGTGGCTTGAGTCGCTCCTGCCACGTGGTGCCCTTAGTGTTGCCTGTAGCGATGGCAGTCTGCAGCGCCTCACACGCCAGCCACAACCGCTGCACCTGGTGGCTCTGCTTTTCAAATTGAGCCCTCTCTGTGGAGTGTTTGATTGGTGGTGGCTGTAGAGAGAGGTTGATGGCGTTTGTTAAAAATGGTTTTGGTGTTCACAAATCGCCACCAGCCACCGCAGGTCACCACCAAAAGCCATCACAGGCCACCCCCACTCACTCTCAATAGCTTCCTCAACGGCCTTCATGCGGGTAATCCACAGTGCCACCTCCTTCTGGAACTGTCGCTTCTCCTCCTGCACATGCGCATTCAATTTCAACTCAAACTCCAGCTGCAACTGATGCTTCTGAGTCTTGAGAGCCTCGCTCAGGTGCTCGTTGTGTGCTGCTGTTTGTCTGTGGATGATTGGGGCATTGGTTGGCTGGTTGGATTGTTTGTGGGGTATGGGTGAGTGATGGGTGATTGTGTTAGTGGGTGGTGAATTTTTGTGTGTGGATAAGTTGTTGATGGTAGTGTTGGGTTGTTGAGTGGGTTGTGGTTGGTTGTGATGGGTGGATGAGTAAAAATTGTGAAGTCTTGTCATCTTGACTTGAACAGAGATCGCGTGCAACGGAATTTTGTCAAGTTGTTCATTCATTTTTGTATTCATTTACTCATCCACCTGTCCATTCATTCCAAACATTCAACCTTGTCATCGTTTGCTTCAGTTCCTTCTCGAACTCCTCCTTCGCCTGCACATCCTTCGGAAGAAAAGACGATAGTTGAAGTATTGGCTTACAACGTGGATGAATGGGGCGATTAGCAGATGGAGTGGAAAACGGATGAATGAGGATAAGTTGATGAATTGATGGATAGATGGAAGATTGAATAAATGAAGACAAAAAGATAAATTGATGGATAGATGGAAGATTGGATGAGTGGTTGTACTTGTAGATGAGTTGATGGATAGAGAAGTAAATAATTAAATTATAATTATTTCACTTCCTTCGTCAAAATCAGATTTCCAAATAATATTATTATTTATAATAATATCGATTTTTATACTTGAAAATAACAATAAAAATGTTAATTATTCAACATTATTCAACCCAGTTGGCCTTGACGAGATGCAGCTTTTTCCTCCACGCCTCCTTTTCCTTGCTGATGCCCATCTCGGTGAGTGCCTTGTCCTCCTGCTTCTGTCGCTCCACCGCATCGTCTATCCTCATCTGTGGTTGAAAATGTGTCATTGAGGAAGGAGTGGTTGTTGTGGAGATGAAGTATTGTGAAAGTTATTCATTGTGGTGGTGGGTTGCAATCATAACAATTGAAAACAGCCCTTCCTCTTTAACCTTCTCAAGAGCTTCCTGCTGAGCCAGTTTTTTCTGCAACTGGTCGATGCGTCTGTGTGCATAGCCAATGATGGCGCTCAGATTCTCTTCCGACATTGAGCTGTACGAAGCTGTGTGGTTGTTGTATGCAATAGTTGACGGTGGACCCAAACACATATACAATGCAAAAAGAGAACAAAGAAGGAACATACACAAAAAAATATAAAGACACATAAAAAACTGCGCACAAGCATAGTAACAAAAAATAAATACTCTTTTACAAACACATAGAAAAACACACAGAAACATACAAGCGTCAGTCACGTCGTTGAAGGAAGGCATCACAGATTCCAACTCCTTCTTGAACCTGGGCAAAGAGAATGGGGTGGAAGAGGATGGGAGGATGAAACAATGAAGGTTATATAACAACGTACCGA
>OX387249.1:5573927-5628927 GCA_947562095.1 Branchellion lobata | reverse complement strand
TGACACATTAAACTATGATTAGCTTTTATTTGAGCAATATAAGAACTATAATTACAATAGTATAATTTTTTTGAAAATTTTATAAAAAGAAAAGAAATATTTAAATTATGGTAATCAGATTGGTTTTGTGAAATTTTCAAAAACATTCAAAAATCTGAAAAATTTTATTTTAAGAATGCATACTTGTTGAGGTTTCACTACTTCAGCATCTTTACTGAACCTTCGGTTGAGAAGATGAATTTTTAGTATTTAAAACATTAAAAACTTCAAATAATTGATTAGCACTAAATAAATCAAGAATAATTACAAAATAAATTAGTTTAATTGGGTGGAATATTGAGATTTTTAAAATAAATTGAACATACATTTTGGTCACTTCATTCTTGTCAGGAAGATACTCAAAAAAGCTACCAAACGCTTCTTTGGCGTATGGCACATTGTCCTCTAGCAACTTTCGGAATTCTTGGTCATACCAACTGTAACCCACAACAGCACTTCCACTCACCAAGCTCAAGGCAAACAACTTCTTGAACACTCCTCCTTTTCTAAATAACAACAATGTTATTTTTTGAAACTTTATAAAAGAATTTAATTTTGAAAAAAATTTTAGTTATAAAATGATAAATATGGACGTTAGCTTCACAAATTTGTTTCGTTTTATCTAATTAAAATGAAAAATTACTTTTGTGGAGGAGACGAAAAATCGGAAGAGTTTAAAAAATTTGACAGCTTTATTCTTCTTTTTGGTACCAGAGTTGTTTTCTTAAATTTCCATGGTAAAGTTCAGAATGAAATAGATAAGTTTTCTCACTCAATGAAATAATGCAATGGAAATTAAAAAAAAATAAAATAACATACTGGTATGAGTTTTGGAACTGTAGCTGATGCTCTCAACATTTTCAAAAGTTAGGTTGAATACGTCAAAAATTCTAAACCCAATGTCGACCTTCCATTGAAAAAGCAAACTTACACGAAACCAAGTATCAGAAACTACCATTTATCTTTTTACAAAATCTAAAAATACAGTTTTTTTTATAATTTCAACTTTATTTTATTTCTACATATAAAAAAAATATTTCATTAATTTTTTCCATAACCAAAAAAATTAACGACTTTAAGCTATCTAGCTGTAGAAACTTGATGATGCTGAGGATGCCACATAATTAAATAAGAGAAATAACAAGAACAATAACAACATTTGAGTAATTAAATAACAGATATAAACAAAAACAAAAAAACTCAATCATTGAATAATAATGAATAATTTAAAAAATATTACTTGAATAATAAAGATGATAAAATAGCAATAATGTTGAATGTGCTGAATACTTTTGTAATTGTTTTTCAAGGCGTCAACACAAAATAATTGTCACTGGTCTTTTGAAATATTTGTATTGATAATTTTTTTGTAAAAAATGAAAACTTGTGACGATGATCAGAAATGTGAAATATTACATTTAAATCAGATTTTCAAATAAACCCCATTATTGTATTGAAAATGGTAATAGTTCATGAAAGAATTCGTATTTTTATATCTAGCTTTGGATTAAACCTTATTTGTTGCTGTGTAACTCTCTCATCCAGTGAGTTTATTAAATAACTTTAAAAACTTATTTCTAACGTTTTCAATCCCAATCAGATCTATTTTTTCTTATCTTGACATTATTTCATATCGTTACCAATGGGAACTCTTTAAAAAGCTTCAAATTATTTTTGTACTCCAGCTTATGTTTTTTAGAAAACTTTCAATATTATTTGTCCCTGATACACCACAACAAAGTCATCCACTATTATCATAATAGTTCACATTGTGAGCGAAACAAGAAGCAGTCACCGACCAACACTCAACATTTGGTTCAATGCATCTTACGACTTTCAAAAGTTTGTCTTAAATTCACAAATTTCAATCAAAATCTTCAAAAACGATGGAAACCACGACTCAAACACTCAGCCTTCACTACCTCCACAGCACACAGCCACATGCAGTGCATAATGAGTGCACGCCGTACTACGGCGCCTCGTTCATGGACCCCTTCATCTCAATGCAGCCCTTCTTGTGGCAATTGTGTCTCACCGAGGGCGTGTCCATCAGGGCCAGCAACCAGGCCACCATTGACATCAATAACAACAAGGTGCGTTTATAGATTTTAAAAATAGCTTTTATTGAAGCATGTCCAGTCATACCCTGAAAATATTGACACCGCATGCTTTTTCAAAGTTCTCTTAGTTTGTGAGTTTGGTTACCCCTCTGTGACTACCTCCTTCAATGAAACTCTATCGTGTGACAACCAGCTGACAATTTCACCGGAGCTAGTGATGGAGAGTGCCCTCAAAGACTCCTTTCCAAGCTCCTCCAGTTTCGAAGCATGCCGCAAAAAACTGGTGGAGCAGGCGTTGAAGCTGCACACGACGCTTTTGGAGGTGGAGAGCAGATATGGCATGCGCGTAAATCTACAGAGCATAAATGCCTCTGAGGGCTGCAACGGTGCCGTCATGAACCCACCCTACCTGCGCTATGACCAGCACAGATTTGTCTGCAGACATGACTTCACCCTTTCCAACAAGCCATCCACCGGTCTCCTTTGCCAACTCAACGGTTTGTCCGTTTTTATTATTATAATAAGGTTTTTTATTTAAAAGTAAACTTCAATGAACTGAAGTTTTGTGAACACCGAGGTTCAGGGCTATATAAAAACTTTGATTGAAATGTTATAAAATGAATGAATAAGAGATTCTCAATCTAAAACTCATTTTTATCACGGAATTTTTGGAAAATTTGAAAACAAACCAGAATCCAACCAGAAAACAAATCTATAAAATGAAACAAACAAACCTCCAGCCTCCTTCGAAAGCACCATAATGACCAGCGTGACGACCACGTCCCACATGGACAGTGACAGCATAAAGACTCCCACCTACCCACCACGCCGACAGCTGCCTTTTGTAGTAGCTAGCAGGTGGTACATCAAGGTGGTAGTTTCAATTGTTCGCCAAGTTTTCTCATTAGCTTGCTTCGTCACCACTAACTTTATAAAAGTTCATTGAAAGCTAAAATGGCCAAAAATATTATTTGAAGAAGAATTACATAAAAGAGCGTTTGAAGAATAAAATATCATTACGTCGAAAAACTGGTTTTTTACTCATACGAACGACCATGTGCGCAGGACAACGCCGACAAGAAGTACGTGCATATCACTGAAACGGACCACGAGGTGGATCTGAGCATGCTCATCAGCCTCAATGCAAGCTCTCTATGCAGCTCCCAGTGCCCCTCATCAGTCCTTCTCAGAGTCTCCTTCCTCCAACGACCCAAAAGCGGAGTCAAACCTGCCTACGAGACATCTAATCAATCTTCTCAAGCGGCCAGAAACCACCGCGAACAAAACAACCTCACCGGGTGTGTGAGACATTTATAACCCTGAAAAGCATTTTGAGGGAATAAAAAATGTATCAATTGTTCGCTATGTTCTGTGAAATTTCCAACGACTGAGTAGATTTCTTCAATGAAGACTATAAAAAAGAACCAATTTTGTTTTTTAATATTTTTTTTCTAATATTATTCATTTTTCAGCGAACCTTTATGCCAGTCTCGACAACGACCCACCTTCGTGATGGGGTCCGTGAAGATCAACGGCAGACCCGCCCACAGTACCTCCTGCTCCTTCCTCCTCAGTGACTTCTCGTTCATCCAGTCCTCATCGCCCTCAACCACTACCGTCTCACCTCTTTCACTTTCTTCAAGCTCACCTTTTCTATACACGCTTAACTCCACGCTATCTGGGTTTTTATCGCCAGCATTGACTTCTTTTACACAAACACCCTCCTCCACCAGCCAACCAATTCGCCAAACGGCTTCCACCATTGGAAATGCCACTTCCGCAGTTGACTTTGAAGTGACCTTCAGCCTCAAAGGACTCATGAACCACAAGTTCGACGGCATGAGACACTACAAGATGATTTTCGACGTGGTGGCAGTCAACCAGGCCACGCTTGCAGACGCCACAAATACACCAAAACATGCCACTCAAACAAAAAATTCGACAAACAGACCTAGCAATGAAGAAGATGAACAAAGTGTAGATCAAATAAATGGAGAAGATTCAAGAGTGAGAAGAACATATGCAAAGCACAAGGACACAGGCGGAAAGGAGGAAGTCCTGGAACACTTTGAAATACCGGTTCTCAAATTGGCCTAATTTCTTCAATCTCATTTATTAGTTTAATACAATTCAACCAATGTTGTGTTAGTGACATGACAGCTTACTGTTGATACCAATGTTGATAGAATGACTTTATGAAGGAATTAATTACCAACTGATCGACCCACCAGGTGGTGGTGGAGAGCAAGGACAAGCCTTCCACCTGTCAATCCATCAATGACCCTCACATCACCACCTTCGATGGCCTGTTCGTCTCTTATTTGCACTATAAGTCATCCAATGGTGCATAAGCCATAAATTATATTTTTTCAAAGTTATTGTTTGGTTATATATTGTTTTCAAGTTATTGTTTGGTTATTTATTTTCTGATTTTTTGAAACTATTTTTTTTAACTGGTATCCTGGGTTTTAAGACGGAAAGTTATTGCATGACACACTCATTATCCTGCATTTTCAGCGTCTTCAAGACCATTAGTAGTAAGCTTCAACAAGGTAATCACTCTTTAATATCAACCACGCCAACAGAGAGTACAACAACTTCATGGAGGGAGAGTTTGTGCTCTACCAACACCAGACACTCCCTTTCAAGGTTCCCTTTAAGTGGCTTTGAAAAACAATCTGAAAGTTCAATCTTTGAAGAAATAAATTTTAAAGTAGATAAGATGAAGATTTTTTTTTTAATCATATCGGTTTATTTTACGCTTTTAAAGGGTAACTTCAATATTCAAAATAAATGTTAAAAAATAAATATTCGAGAATGGGTACACGGACTTAAACTAGTACACAAAATTATAATTTATTTGGAAATAAAATCATAAATAGAAAATAAAATAAAATATTAAAATAAAAAATACTCTTACACAGGCGCATGCACTCTATCAGAGATGCAGTCCTTCCACAAACGCCTCTTGCAACTGTGGTCTGGCAGTTCAGTCTGGTGATGACGTCATTGTTATTGAAAGGTACGTCATGAAAGGTGTCAAAGAACAGAGGTTGTGAGATTGAATAATAAATCGGACTCTGTTACTGTCGTAGTTAGTCGTTTTTATGTAGGTTCTTTTAAATTTATAGCATTTTTAAGGTCTATGAGAATATTTATAATTTTGATAAGTTTGATTTATACTTTCAATATCGTCTTTTTTCCACTGTTAGCAATATTACTCAAGCCTGTCATACCAAACTTTCAATAGATGCGTCAGAAAAATAATTGCCGGTTTACCGAAAGTTGTTAGAAAATCCATGAAGACTTCTACTCCATCAGCATCTCCTTCTTCTTCTTCTTCTTCTTCTTCTTCTTCTTCTTCTTCTTCTTCTTCTTCTTTATCCTCACCACCCTCTTCCTCTTCAACATTACCATTATCATCAAATATCTCATCAACACTATCACTATCATCTGCTTCATCTACACTGATGGCTTTCTTAAAATCCTTTGACATGTCAACTCTTCTAAATGATATTCCACTTTATTCAACAATAACAGCACCAAATCTCTTGTCGTCGTCATCACCTCTATCGTCATCTCTGCCACTACCAGAATCAGTTCCACCACAAGCATCTTCATCATCATCATCATCATCATCTTCTTCTTCTTCTTCGTCGTCGTCGTCGTTGTCGTCGTCTTCATCTCTTCTTCCTTCTGCTTCATATCTGCCTCCTCTCACGGTGAAGTTGTACTTGAACGGGGAGCTGACGGAAGGAACATTCGTGAGGCAAGATGCAAACGGAAAAAAATATTATGTGAGTGTGAAAGTGGCATTAGGTTGGATTGAATTGTATATTAATGTATTTTAATGTATTTTATTTTTTTGTTGTATTTTTTAATGCATTGTATATTCTGGTATTCTATTTTTTTGTTTATGATCATTGTTTCGAATTTCATTGCATCGCATCGTGTGTTGGCGATGTGGCTTAAAAGTGGACCCCTGCAGATATACCTGCCCCACGGAATGCTGATCAAGGCCATTCTCAGTGGGCCAATGATCAACCTCTGGCTCATCCCTTCCCCCAAAGATCTATCTCTAACCATGGGTAGTGCCCTCTTGCAATGACCCCTCCAAACATATACTCTATCTCATCTCCCTTCTCTTCCTCCTTCTCCTCCCCCTCCTTCTTCTCCTCTTCTTCCTCCTTCTTTTCCTTTTTTTCTTCTTCCTCCTTTTTCTTCTTTTTTTTTCTTCTTCTTCTTCTTCTTCTTTTTCTTTTTCTTTTTCTTTTTTTTTCTTTTTCATCTACTTATTCTTCTTCTTCCTTCTTCTTTCTTCTTCTCCTTCTTCTTCTTCTTCTTCTTCTTCTTCTTCTTCTTCTTCTTCTTCTTCTTCTTCTTCTTCTTCTTCTTCTTCTTCTTCTTCTTTTTCTTCTTCTTCTTCTTCTTCTTCTTCTTCTTCTTCTTCTTCTTCTTCTTCTTCTTCTTCCCTTTTTCTTTTTTTTTCAATCTTTTCTTATTCATTTTCCTTATCCTCCTTCTCTTTTTCCACCTTTTTTTCTATAGTTTTTATTAGATCAAGTCCAGACATACTCTGGAAGTTTCACAAAAACACAGCAAACAAAACCAAAAAAAAAACATTAAAATATACGAGAACAGAATGTTATCAGTCATAAAAGTCAGCATTGAACATGCAACAAACGGCAAAATAAAGTAAGAATAACGGTTCAAATTAAAAATGATGAACAATGAGTACTATGAGCTTATTGAGTATTGAGAAGACGAAGAAAGAATGTTTTGTCTTGGTAGGAGGAGTAAATTGTTTTGGTGTAATTGTGCGTTCGTCTTCGCATATCATGGGATGTAAACATGACAGGTGGGAGGATCTGATGGAGTACATGGTGCGGGTTATTGGTAACTTTTGAGAACAAGCGTTCATCAAGGGATGCAAATATTGCTTTTATTTTAGGATAGTTAGAAGGAAGGTAGTTAAGCCTTATAAGTTTATTGAGTAAAGATTGGAGTTGTTTTACCCGTTCATTATTGGCAAATCCACACCATGAAGGTGCTGCATGTTTTATACAAGATATAATTAAAGATTCAGTTATATCATATAATTTATGACCATGAAGTCCATGAGCCCCAATTATTTTAAGCGCATGAAAAGTTTGGTAGCATTTAATAATAATATTGTCATTATGACGTGAGATGTTTCCTTTTTCTTCTCCCTCCCCTTACCAGGTCTGTGTGGCACGTACGACTGGACTAGCAGCAACGACTTGAGCTTCAGCAACCAATCGCTGTTCCATGCCACTCGGTCGTGGAACATGGCCACTGACAGACCACACCCCGTGGCCTTCTTGCAACACTGGAGGTACCTTCATAGTCTTTACCGTGGCATAGAAAATGTGATAGTAATAATGAAAAAAATAAAAAATAAATAAATAATAATAATAATAATTTTTTCAATAATATTAACACTACCTTACAACAACGCTCAATTGCCGGTATTGTCAAACAAGTGTCACTTGCTTTCATGAGACCAACAAATTATTATAAGCGTTTCAAGTGATCTGTTGAGGTCTTGTGGAGCCACGTGGTCTTTGTCTTCGAGAAACTTTAATTCCTTTCATGGGTGCTTGTCCTCAAAGAAGTTGTATTCTTTTCAAGAGTGCAAGTAGGAGGACGGGATAGCTTGTTTGAGGGGGTGGCAGAGTCGAAGGAAGAGTATGTGAGCAAGCAGTACCACAGCTGTGGAGATCCCTGCATCAGGAGCACGGATGTGGACTTCTGCAGCCTGTTGCAAGGTGCAACCAAAGTATTTTTAAATACTCATATAAATTCGAATTGTTCCTCGTTTATATATTTTTTTATATATACTCAAATTAACATGCGTGAGTTTTTATATCCCTAATCGTGTATATGGGTGAAGAGTGGATGCATTCTTTAAAATTTTAAAGAAACTTTTTTAAATAATTATATTTTATTTGAGTTCAATTTGGAAGTTTCATTAGTTTAGTAGAGTTATTAATTGAGATCTTTTTCGAGCCTTTACTTGACTCATGATATTCGGAAATAGAAAGACTATCAATACTTCCTAAATGAGAATTTCCTTCTTAATTAACTTTCACTTTGAAAGTTTTTCTTATTCAAAAACTCCAAGTTTATTGATTTTTTTTCGTTTTCTTTCCATATTTCAAGTTGAACTTTCATAGAGCGTAATTAGCCTGTTTTTTTATCATAAGTATTTTAATTTTGCACAATTTAGTTTCAATTTGTCCAATTTTATATTATTTCACGACACTTCAGTTTTTTTGAATTCCGAAATTTCTATAGTTTAACTTTGATAACGCGAAGACCATACAACTGAAGTGTTTCAATAAAATAAAGGGAAAGATGTCACCGGCTGGTTGATAGAGCATGCGCAAGTGTCTGAGTGGCAAAGGAAGAGGAGGAGAAAGAAGAGGGGTCTACAAAGTTTTGAACTTCACGAACCAGTTTTAATAAACCCCTTCTTCACGCCCCCTGTCGGTGAAACGAGTTTAACATACAAAAAACAAAATTATATTTCTTCAACAGTGAGGTTGAATGCTTAGGTGTTGAACTTTGCAGAAGTACCAATGGGCGGGGAGGTGGAATAGACGATCTGCCACGGACTTCTGTGAGAGGTTCCTGCTGGGCAACCACTCGATGCTGCAACAGTGCCTCTACATCTCGTCAGTCAACTTCACACAGGCCACCAGCACCTGCGTCGAAGACATTCTGGTCGGTATATAGTTGATAATTAGTTATAAAAAGGTAGAATGATAAATTTTTAAAAATTATGATAGTTAATTTTAAGAATTCTTCTATGTGATTTTAAAAATTAAGATAATAGATTTTGAAAATTAATTTTAATTAATTTCAAAAAATATTTTAAGTTTAATAAATACAAATTTAAAAAAAATTCTTTTTAAATTTTCCCCAAAAACGTACACTCGCGAATTCCCTAAAGATAACAGGAGGCACCGATTGGGCAGTTTCGGCTAGAGACGCCATGAAGGAGCAGTGTTTGGAGGGAGTCCAGATGAACACCTCCTTACCACTCTTCCTCAGAACCAGCATCCGCCATCAAGACTGCTTCAACGACTGTTCAGGACACGGCATCTGCATGGAAGGTGCATAGAGATTGCATGGAGAATGCGTGGAAGATTCATGAAGAATGCATGGAAGGGTGTTTGACCTGCATTGACCTGCTACCGTCCCAGACGTCACGACTGATTCTCTGTTTGAAGTTGCTGTTCTTTAATATCTTTCTAGTTCTATTAACATTTTATATCTTCACCCTTACAGGAAAGTGTCATTGTGACTCAGACTACACTTCAATGGATTGTTCCTTGCTGGCCTCCACAACACCGCAGATCTCTCAAATGCCTTCTTACGGCTTATGTGATACGAGGTGAATCATTGGAGCAACTGTAGACTTCAGTTGTGGTTTGTGTTCAAAGATTTTTTATACAATAGACTTATGATAGAAAAACTAACTTTTTTTCCACAGATACATGAACTGCTCCAGAATCATCGTGTACGGCAAAAACTTCCAGAAAGGACCTAATCTCACGTGTCACCTTCAAGAATGTCAGGTATTTGTCTTGAGGGCTATAATAGAAAAACCTTGAATATGAAAGTTTTCAACTAAAATTATTATGTATGACAAAAATCACACACGCTGTCCACTAGATTGACGAGTTGAATTTCAGACGGAAGGACATCTACACCACCTCCAAAGCATTCTTCCTCAACTTCAACGCAGTCGAATGTCCCATCCCACAAGTGAAGAAACATTATATAAATTTTAAAAATCGGTATAAGAAGACTTCGAAAATGACTTCCATTAATTATTATTTTGTTTTAGGATTGTTCAACTGTTTTTTTTTAATTTTGCAACATTTTCAGCGTCTGTCTAAGTTTGCTTCAATAGCTTTTATGAAAAAAACAAATTTGGTTTATTTTTCGCATTCTATTTCATATTTATTTATGAACCACAGAATATTCAATGAGTTAATTGAAAAGTGCCATTGATGATAAATGTGACACATAAGGTGAAGACCTACCTGGTGAGCATCAGCAACAACGGACGCCACGCTAGCGAGCCTCTCCTCTTCATTCCTTTCGACTCCGCCTGTGGACACTGTTTCGTCATGAACACCACTTGCGTCAAAAAAGTAGCCATCGTGTTAATATGGTTGAGTTTTGTGTGTCTGATGCGCAGTAAAGCATGGAAACGTGTACCTAGTGCCTTTGTGGATTCACATTTAGTTACATTCCAACATACATACCTATGGGTAGCTATTTCCACATGCATATCTTTATAGCTATATTCCCTTTCATTCGTTGACACCTCTTCCCTCAAAGCGCAACAGTTGCATCATAGACGGCAGGTGCTACTTGGAGGGTGAGACTAGCAGAGAAGATCTGTGTCTGGTATGCAGAGCCTTCGGTGACGAGTTTCAATGGTCCGTCATCACTGGTGCGTGGTGGTTTTGGCTTCTCACCACGCACATTCCATTGAATTTTCAAAAGCGTTCTTGAACAGTTTGTATTTAGTGCTATGAAAATCTTTTGATTAGATTAGATCAGTAATCTCCCACTTGTTCACCATAAGAAGGTTGTGGTCGCAAGCCTGTTTCTGATTGGCTTGTTGCCGTGTTATCGGCTGTGGTGGGAGCTGTGGTAGGCAGCTTTGTGGGAGTGTGTCTGTTCAAGTGCTGCTTCAAGTCAAAGTGAGTGGCCACCTACTCGGCATGTTTGTGGCAAGAATCTGTTGTCTCTGATGTTTTTATGCGTTTATTTAAATTATGCTCTAAAAACAATTATATGTGATTTCTTGTTAAAATATCACTTCTTGGAGTTAATTTTTTGCTTAATTCATTTTTTCTGCAGACAACTCCGCAAGTGCTCAACCACTAGTTCGCTTTCTTTTGGAAGTGGCCACAACTTCATGCAATACGAATATGGTTGATATAAACTATTTTAATCTTAAGTGGATTTTTTTTAAATTTTACATATAGTAATCATTGTTTAAGAACGCAATAAAAAATATTTTTTTCCAGAAGCTTTGCTTCTTTTTAATTGATAAATATTGAAATTCGCATAAGCTTTTGATTGTAGGAAGCATAAACAACAAATAGTAATTAACTAACCATTACACAGACATTAATGTTACATCCATTGCATAGACACTAATTACAATACAACTGCACAGACGAACCAGAGCTGGCGTCAGAAGAGCAAGCTTGTCTGTACAGAGAGCTTCCATCACAAGCGGGCAAGCACCCGGCGACGAAGAACTCTCTCTTCGGTGCGGAGCTTGCACGGATAAGCAAGGACATCCTGAAGAGGAGTGACAGAGGAAAGGTTTTTCGTGAAGACGCACAGAGCGTCGGCAGCAAATTCAACTCAACCAGACGTCGGAGTAACACTGAAGAGACCATAGTAACAACCCACCACTACAATCTCCGCAATGACCATTTCAACATTAGGAACAACGACGACCCCGATGATACTTCTGACATCGACTTTCTCAATTACTTTTGATGTGTGTGTAAGTTATTGTGAAATAAAATGCGAATTTTACTCAGGTAAATTCAAATCTTGATAGTTAAAGTTAATGTTGAAATATTTTAAAGTACGAGCATAATCGATAATTATCGAAAGGTTTTAGTTAATGACACGGGCTTGCACAACCTTAAAAAGCTTGTGAACTTCCATAATCAACGAAGATCGTTATTAAGCAACATTAACTCATCAGCTTCGAAACCGGATTTGGGCATCAATCCTAGCCCCGTTGCAACCATTAAGCACCTCCAGCGGCTTTTGAAACGTTTCTCATGATTCTTCATCGTAGGCTACGTACGTACCACCATTCACATCTTTTTGGGTACCTTAGTTTCTTTGAATACTTCCTTTGCTCTGGGTACTCTAGTTGCTTGCCTTGGAGCTTTGAAAATTAGATTTATTATTATTATTGTTTTATTCTGCTCTTTGGGAAAACCGAAAATTTTTGTGTGATTAAGCTCGTAACAAAAGCTTTTGAGCTTTGTGTTCATGACTATATAAAAGTGTAAAAACCTTCATAAAGATAAACTTAAATAATTTCGAACAAGCAATCAACGCAGTCAAGCGATTTTCGAAACGACCATAGAAAGAGGAACTTTATAAAAACCTAACTTGACGTTAATGTTATATTAAAATATACTTAGAAATGAAGTGACGAAAAATCGGGTGATAATTGTTATTTGGAACTGGCAGATCATTCGAGCTCATCGAAAATGGATTCGGCTTGCCTGGTCTGCACTAGCGGCTCCAGTTGGTCACGGAGATGAAACTCCTAGAGTGAGTATTCAAAGTGAAAAGTATTAAAACTAGAAAAAAAGCCATCGTGAAAAAAATTGGCGAGTATTAAAACCTATCCAAAACTTTCAAAAATACGTTAATTTCATCTTTACAGGATAGAGGTATTTAGAAAACAACAACGAAAGAAAAGAGATAACAAATCCTATTCATAGATGGCCAAGGGAAATAATATGAAGGGGGTTGTAAGAGGTACAAACCTTTTGAACTTTGGGGATGTTGGAGATGAGTGCATTGAAGACCACGGGAGGCAGGGTCTGGTTGTAGACCCGCAGGAGCTCCTCGGGCTTGCTGCATATGGCCAATGCATACGTCAAGTGCTCAACCCCCTCCTCCGTCTCTCCTGCTCAAACAGTGGGTTTTGATGGAATCAATAATTGAGAAGTATAATAAAATAAAAAAACGAACATTTTTAATCGTAGATTGCTATGTATATAAATATAAAGTTTGAAGGATAATACTTGATTACTGTGATCAGTTGAACCAATTTATCGACGCATAAGTAACAAGAGAGAACATCAACATATGTTGATGACATTCCTCACTCCAATTTACAATGATTTCAGAAATGTATGATATTTCCTTTGCTGAGCACACACCTTGCTTGATGAGGTCCTCCCCCTTGTGGATCAGCTCCAAAAAGTATTTCTCATAGCCTACAACGTCTGTTGGGTGGGGTCTCTGCAGGAGAAGATATAGATGCATTACAAAAAATTGTACAGGGGAAGAGGCAATAACGTATAATGACATATATTTTTTTATATTTCCAAATGCTTTTCAGAAATTCATGTTCAGCACATCATTATCTATCCAATTGTAACTCCAACTGTGCACAACACATGTTTTTTTGAGATTCCATACCAATTAGATTAAAAAGATTTCATTAAACATGTTTTGTGACATGATACTCTAATTTAGAAAATTTCAACCTATAATTCCAGTTTCCGAAAATATATTTAGGAAATGAATGAATAATAATTCTTGCAACCAATTTCAACAAAAAATATTCCAGAGTTCGGCATTGTATGGGAAAAGAGTTTTGATTAAGTTATATCTATCTAATGCCTCTGAGACAACCTAGTTTGCTGACTGTGCTTTGGAAGATGTACATTCATTCATTCAAATAAAATCACTTCTTCATATTTCCGTATGGCCCCAATAAATTATTTGACAATACCCTCCAAACTTGTCTTGAACTGAACCTTTTTTTACTTCAGCTTACTAACTTTCAACATTCTGACTTTGATTAAAAATCTTTTTGTTAATATCATTTTTTTATTTACCTGATAAATGTCGTATTTTTCAATTTTTGCTTACACTACCTTAAGTAACAATCCTGAACCTATTTGTCCAACAAAATCTTAAAAACATTTTTATTTTATCATTATTTTTAGCTTCTACTTGTGAAGCAATAAAACTTCTAATTCATTTGCATCTTTTGCCTATTTTCTTTAATTTGTTCATATGAAATAACCCCTACCCCAAAAACAAGGATCGGATACATTCGCCGAGCTTAATTGAAGTAAAAAAGTTGATTAAAATAAATTTCATAAAAAATAAACTTTAGCAATGTGAATTTAGAAAGGATAACCTTTAAAAGACTATCAGACGGTTTTTTCCTCGCATTTTCTTGGGCTCTCTTTCTTTCTGAAATAATGAAAAAAACTTTCATGAAAAAAAGTTTTCATTAAAAAAAGTATTATTATTGATTTTATACTGTTTTAAATAACAAATTGTATAATGTACGAAGAAAACAAAATGCCCACTTTCGCAAACTTTTCTTCTGTAGTCAGGGTGGCTCCGTCTTTTTCGGTCGTAATAAGCACACCAAATGATGAACAAACCAGCTCCAGCAGCCACCTTAATCAAAGTGTCAGAAGGAATCATGGCAAAGTCAAATATATTTGAAACCAATCCAAGGAAAGTTAAACAAAGAAAACAAATAACATATGTTGGTATTCAATTTCATTTATTTCAAATTTTATCAAAATTTAGTTAAATTGGTATTTTTTTAATTCAAAAAAAATAATTTCGTTAATTTTTTTGTAACTTTCTTTTTGTTTATGGAAACCAGCTTAACAACGATCTAATGAAACATTTTTCGTCGATAAATTTTGAAAATCGAAATGCCTTTTAGTTTTTTTACTAAAAAGTTCAACCCCAAGCGGGATCAAGCTAGAAAAGCTGCATCTTTATCAAATCTCAACTTGAGTCCTGACCATCAACTCGAACCAGATGGGAACATGAAAGTAAAAATTGGAGAAAATCTTTTAAGTTTCGATAGTGGCGATTGGATTATAGGTATCTAGTTAAATAAAGTTAAGAAAATTCTGTATTTTCAGTTAGATTAGTAAGATACTCTACAATACTGTTTATTTTATCCAAGTCGAACTTCATAGGCTTTTGGAATATAAATTTAATTAATCTAATTATAATATGAAAAAATTCGAATCTACTAATTGTTTTCTATTGATTCAAGAAAATGGACAAGCTCACACAAAAAATATAGTTATCTTGAAGAAGCAATTGAAAAAACTGAAGGAAGAAAACAACATGCACGTTTTGAAATTCGAACTTCTTCTAGACATGGTATTTAAATTTTTTTAGACTTACTTTGCTTAATTTTTTTCTAGAAATTCAGAAAGTATCAACCATGTTAGATGGCAAAAAAGACAGCAGAAAGCAACATGCAAGAGCACCTGATCGAAGAACTCAAAAGACAAGTTGCTTCTTCAAGATAACTGAAACTTTATTCTATCAATTTAATAGTTTTTATTTTATCATTTGTGATTTAATGAATTTAATGCAATTTTTTTTATTAAAAAAACTGTTTTACAAGATACATTTCTATAGACGTTGAAAATACAAATAAAAAGTTGGGTGAATAATGAGTGTAGCCACTGAAATTTTACAAAATACATGGAAACCAGTATAAAAATTAAAAATCCAATTTAAAATCTTAATATCTTCGACTGACTCAAATAACATGGAACAAAAGAACAATTTACTCAAATAAAGCCAAAGAAATGCTGAAAAAGGTACAATGGAAACGTTCAAATGGAAGGATTTAAAATAATACTCTCGATTTTGACAGACAATGAAAAAAGCCAATAAATACAAGTTAATACCAACGATTTCAATTATTGCATAAATATTTTAGGCGCCTGGTGGTGTAAGCGGACTTGCTGCTAAGCGTACTACGAAGCTATATGCACAAATATTTAAAAAATTTTAAAACACCAACTCACATGAAATGATACGCAGAAAAGCAAATACACACAGCTGAAACTCAAAAACGTGATAAAATGCAGACAAAAAGTACTGAAGGGTCAAACCTGCTGACAACATTACATCTAGCTTAACACTGGAGTGAAGCAGAGGCGGAACGAAGCAATCTATGACGACTGCCTGAAGCAAACGACGACGAAGTAGACCAAATATGATACGAATATTACGCTGATGATGACACCAAAAGGTACGCTCAGCTAGAACCAGTGCAACTTTGAATGACTATAAGAGTGAAAATGAAAAGAAAGTCTAAAAAAATAATTCATATGTATATTAAACTCTGTGTGTAACTTCTTGTAATTGGAAATTAAGAAAGTCGCAAAAACGAATGACGGACAAGCGACCAATAGAAGCTGACGTCATCACACGAAGGTAGCGTCGTCCTTCGTTTGAATTTCAATCTTCTCGACCGAGAGGTCGCTGTTGATGTTGGTGACTGACAAGATGGCGTCCGAGAGAGCCTGGTGGGAAGACGTAGATGTCACTGATGGCGGTAGGAGTGGAAAAAAGACAAAAACACATCTAAACACAAAGCCAGACATAAAAAACCACTTCCAGATACACACATACAACCACACACAAAAATCACCTGGTCATAGTCCACACAGTCACTGACTCCTCCATCGGGGTACTTCTTTTCCACCCTGGTCTCAATCACTCCATCCCTCTCTATGCGGTGCTGTGTGGTGGTGTAGTGGAGATTGAATTGAATGTGCTCAAACTCAAATTCGTGGTTTCAAACATAAAGTCTGAGACAAACTCCGACGTGTACGCAAAATATCAATGGCTAAATAGAATCAAATATGAAGACAAACCACTCTCCTAGCCCTCTTTTAAATACAATAAACTAGAAGCCGAAGAAAACAACGACAGCGAATACCATTGGGCAACATCCACAGGCCAGAAAAGCACAATACCTCGGTGACCACAGTGCCATCGGGAGTGGTGTAGGTCTTGGACGAAGAGGACAACACCTTGTTCATATTCTTGACGTTGCCCATGTTGCCCGGGTTGTTGCCGTTGTAGGGGAGGTTATTGCCGTTGTAGGGGGCGTTGTTGTACTGCATACCAGGACCAGGTGGAGCTCTGTTGTCACCTCCTTTGTAGGGCACCCACTCATCCCTGCCTCGACCAGCCCCCTGCCTCTCGTACCGCATGTCGTACTGCCCATCCCTGTATGTGCCGTTGCCGTAGTTACCATTGCTGTTTCCGCAGTTGGCATTGCTGTTGCCATAGTTACCTGCGTTGCCTCCGTAATTGCCAGTGTTGTTGCCATAGCTGTTGACGTTGTTATTGGCGTTGTTGTTTGTGTAGTAGTTTGGCACGTTGTTGTTATTGTTATTGTACTGGTACTGTGGAGAGAGGGGTTCTGGAGGGAAGGTGGCCTCATCGCTGGTGGCGCTGTACTGCAGGGAGGTTAACCGGAAAGTGCAATGTTGAATTATTAAATAATAACAACTGCAACAACAAGGAAGCAGCAACAACAAAAGCTACAATAAAAAAATTACATTGCTTAAAAAGCGCACAATAACAATGACATACTAACTTGTCAAGGTGTAAATTCAACACCGAACACGCAAACTCACAGAAGCCTCCTTTGCAAGGGTTGCTGTGCTGAGGAGCTGGCCTGTGCTACCCCACTCTGAACCGCCTCCTGGGTAGCTTTCATCCCTCACAACCTATGGTGGTGTGTGTGGGTGGGTTTATGTAAACGAAAGTCTGTGTAACATCCTAACAAACACGCCCATATACTCCCACAGTACGCCCATACAGTCACAAACACAACCATCTCCACAAGCACGCTTACAGGTACACCAAAAGCACACCTCTACAGGAACACCCCCAACCGAGTCATTCAGCTTCTTGTACTGCACAGTCCTGGTGGCAGTGTTACTATGCACTCCGGGGGAGTTGGGAGGATGGTTGGCGAGTCGTTCAGAAGACCCGTGCTGTCGAGCCTTCATGTCAAGGGTGTTGCAGCGAGAAGCGTCAAACTGGTAAGCCTCCGAACGCTCTGTGCTGTAGCCCGTCATCACTGAAGAAGGTTGTGGAGTAAGAGTAAATCAGAAGTGATGGTGCAATTCATGTGCAAGTTAAGTACAAGACAAAGCACAAAAACAACCCAGATACAAAGAAAAAATATTGATATACCCTTTTGGTAAAGCGCCAAGACCAGCGAGGAGGATTCACATTTTACAAAAACAATCAAAGAAAGAGAACAACAGAAATAAAAACAAAAACAATGACAACTGAGACCCAAGAACAACTCAAACCTCATGACCACATACAAACGCACACACACGACCGTACACAGACACATACAGCAGTGTCACAAGCGACACCAAATACGCACCAGTCTCCATGCTTTTGGAACCTGCGAACTTCCTGCCGATGACACGAGGAATGGTGTGTGCGGGATGGCTGTCAGCGTGAGCCTGTTGTTGCGCCTGGTAGAAGGTCTTGCCGGTGTAGCGGTACTTTGGACCGAAGCGGGAGAAAAGGCCGTGGGGGGGAGGGTCCGTCTCGCGCAGTCTGTGGTGGTGAGAAGGCGATTAGGTGTTGTCGTTGTTAATGAATATAATTGTAAAGCGGATGACAAGTAAGAACAAAAACGATAATAGATTAATAATGATAATGAATAGAATAATGATAATAGTAACATATTATTCTAAATCTGATTTGTGAAGTGCCGAGGCAGGTAAGTGAGGTATGCAACGTTAGAGAAGTTGGTCGGTTAGGAATGGTAAAAGACCTGAAGAAGGAGTGGTGTTCCACGCCGAGCTTCCAGAGCCTCTTGGAGAGCTGGTATGTGTTCAGCTTGTAGTCCAGCACCATCTCCATCTGCTCGAACTGCAGGGGTGGATCGGGTTTGGTGGAGATGTGGTCATGGAGATAGACAGATACGAATGAAAATAGATTAAAAATAATATGAAATTCCTTAATTTGAGAAATAAAAATGATACTAAACTGAGAAAATACAAAGAAGGGTGAGAAGATAAAAAGACGTACCTCCCCAGGTCGAATTTTGATGGTGAAGATGTTGCGCTTGTAGGAAATCTTGAGGATCTTTGGCCATGTGAGCCTGCGTGGTTGTTTGGCGTGCCATTCACTCACTCTATCCCACACCACCCAATAATTTCCATCTTCTCACTCACTTCAGCTCACGTCTTCAAATAATACCCACTGACACCATTTCCCCTCTTACTTTCACTGCCATGATCCTCACACCTTCCATACTTCCACCCACGCGTCCTCCCCTCTTCCAACCTTATGCACTCACACATCATTTCTACATCCACCCACCTATGTTCTCGCAGCCTCTCTTTGAAGATCAACAGACCAACAGCACACACGCCTATCTGCACATCCGCATCCTTGGAGTCCTGGTGGCAGATTGGTGGTGAGGTTGATGGCGTTGAGGTAGCGGTGAAAAAGAGGAGGAAGAAGTGGTTGTCTTTTGGTAATAGAAGAAAAAAATAAGGTTTAAAAAAACAGGAAAAGAAATAACACTTGAAAAGTATGAGAAAAAACAACAAAATAATAATAATAATCATCATCATAATATTAATAATAATAATAATAATAATAATAATAATAATAATAATAACAAATATTATAACGTGAATAATAGCAATAAACTCCCTCTACAAATACGTTTTCATTTAAATGAGCGCTCAATTACGATACGGGTTTTCATACAAAAGAAGCTTAAATCAATGTAAGATCATCATCATCTTCATCTTTATCCTCATCTTCATCCTCATCATCATCATCATCATCATCATCATCATCATCATCATCATCATCATCATCATAATCATCATCATCATAATCATCATCATCATCATCATCATCATCATCATCATCATCATCATCATCATCATCATCATAATCATCATCATCATCATCATCATCATCATCATCATCATCATCATCATCATCATCATCATCATCATCATCATCATCATCATCATCATCATCATCATCATCATCATCATCATCATCATCATCATCATCATCATCATCATCATCATCATCATCATCATCATCATCATCATCATCATCATCATCATCATCATCATCATCATCATCATCATCATTATCACCACCTTGGCATGGAACTGATGCACCCCATACATGGCGATCTTGCTGGCATTCTCTAGATACATCAGTTCTGCCTCTGCTGGCTGCATACCCCTGTGCGTGAGTGTGTGTTGTGTGTGTGTGTGTGTGTGTGTGTGTGTGTTTGTGTGTGTGTGTGTGTGTGTGTGTGTGTGTGTGTGTGTGTGTGTGTGTGTGTGTGTGTGTGTGTGTGTGTGTGTGTGTGTGTGTGTGTGTGTGTGTGTGTGTGTGTGTGTGTGTGTGTGTGTGTGTGTGTGTGTGTGTGTGTGTGTGTGTGTGTGTGTGTGTGTGTGATGCTAAACGCGAGTTGATTTAATAAGCTGCAGCACATAGTTGCGATGACTGGAATGCAAAGAAATGATGGCTATGATGGCGTCACACGCGGAAGATATGATGGCTGAGTGTGCATGATGCGCGATGGAATTTATGTTCAATTACGCAACGTCAACAAACAACAATATTGAAGGGGAAAATAATGATGAAGATGAGTGGTTGTGGTGATTATGATGAAACTGATGAAGAAGAGGAGGATGATGGTTCTAACGATGATCAAGATGAAGATGATGATGATGGTAATGAAACTAAAAATGGCAAGACGAAGAAGGATAATAGACAAGCGGAAGAGGAGTTTGATAATGAGGTGGAGGATGAGGAGGATGATAACGAGGTGGAAGATGAGGAGGTGGAGACGGATGGTCAATGCATTGATAAGAACCTCATTTCCCTTGCTGTCGATATATTTCTCACAGCCAGCCACCAGCGAATATGAAAAAACACGATAAGCATATGTGATACAGGCTGAATGCACAACACCAAGCAAATATACACGTTCGGATGAATTTTTGTGTGTCTTTGTGCGTGTGTGTATGTGTGTGTACGTATAATTATGCGTGTGCTAATGGCTAAGCACCGGTCCGTGAATATTTTAGGATATAATCAATAGAAGAATTTTTATTCTGTTTTTTTTTATAAACTAAATTCCTTTCCTGCCTCTTTGGTGCCTGTTGTGCTGCTTTTGGCCAAGTTGCGCAGGGTTTGGTAATGACGAAATTATTGAGCTGACTTTTTATGATTTTATTTATCTTAAAATTAACTGGGTCACTTGGAGCGCTTGTGAATATGTGTCTGCTTCCAATTACAACAGAATCAGTCTCAAGAATGAAAGAACTTGAGCGAGGAAAGAATTGAACTAATAGTAATAATTATAATTAAGAAGAAATCAGGATGATGATGATGATGAAGACTAATATTATTATTAGTTGCGTCGTAACTTTTGAAAATATAAACAAAAAATATGGCAACGGGAGCGAAAATTGAGATTGATTTAAAAAAATCGAAGTTGGCTGTATAAAAAATGAAATTGGACTTCAGAGGTGCGAACTTAATTAAAAAACGATAGCAAATAAAAGATTAGACGTTTGTGAAGCATATTGTCGAAAATCTTTAATGGATAAAAAATAAATGAAGAATAATTAAATTAACATTTCAATTTAATAAAATAATTAAAATTTCAAGAGCTGTAATTAAGTCTCAAGAAATGGAGAGCACAGAGACGAACAGAGAGGAAGAAACAGAAAAAGATAGGATGGTAATCATCCAAACATCCACGCAACCTGTTTCTGCTCCATTGCATTGAGTGACCTTACACAGACGCAATCAGTCGCCAATGACATGTTTATAAGGCATTGCAGCAATTAATGACCACTGGTCGTCGTTATTTTTTTTGTTATATTTTTTGTTTTTGTTGTTATTTTCGGTGTTGCTGTTGTTTTTATGTTGTAATAGTAGTTTTTGTGTGTTGCATTAATGCTGAATATTCTATAAAACAGAAATAACAGAACGAGGAAAAACGAAGGGTGTAGGAGGAGGCTTGATTGGATAGAATGTTGTTGATATAGCGAAATTGAATAGAGAGTGGCTGACTGAATAGCATGATGATTATTGCCCTAGTGTTAACAAAATAGATTTACTAGAGTGAGATAAGTGCCAGACCTGCTTGATATTCGATACTAGTAAAGAGAAAGCACACATCAATATCTTGAACTTGAAAATCAAGGGTTGACTCAAGTTGGTGGAAAGAGTGGTATTTTGTTTGAAAGGAATTATAAGTGCTGGAGGCTGTGCAATCATACAGTGACACTTCAATTACAACACACACACACTTTGTGAAAGTTCCATTTTGATTGAAAATGATCGACCTTTAAGAGTCAAAAATAGCGAAAAAATAACAAACGCCCTGTTTATGCTGTTCAACGGGCATCAAAATGAACAAGTTTAAAAAGTTTCGTAAACAAATATGTATCACATATCGTATTTTCTGACATAACGTGGTGAAATATTCACCATGGTTACCACATCAGTACATCCACCACATCCACCCCATCACTACATTACCACATCCACAGCTCATCACTCTATCACCAATCATCATACCCACCTCCACATTCACACCCCATCAGCAACCAACTCACTGGTGAGTGTGGTGCAGGTCAGCAATCTTGTCAAGCAGCTCAGAGCTTTGGTGAGGCACAAAGTGGATGTCCTTGAGGTAGGCATGGCCAGTGCCATGGTCGGAAGGACAAAAGTCACCCAGCTGTGACTGCGCTGCATATGAGCCAAGCAAAGCATTTGTCACATACGAGGCTGGGAGTCTGTGGGCGATTGGTTGAGGTACATGGTGGGCAGCAGAGGGATGTGATTATTGGTGGAATAATGCAGTTTGATTTCTTTGTCTTGATAAATTAAACATTTTTTCCTCAGATGACAACTTTACCATTTTTTTTATTTAATTATTTTACTTTATTGGGTTGTTTTCAATGATAATATAGTCTCAAAAGGATACCTTCCTGCCAATATGTCAGTTCTCAACTGCAAAAACAGCTGGTATCTGTTGTAGAAAGATTAATTTTTAATAAAAAATTGTTGTTTTCTGTAAAATATAATATTTTAAGTAATTTATATGTGTCATTCAATTTTTTTTGAGTGTTGTATAGGAGAATGCACTATAAACCTGGTGATCTCATCTCTGAGACATGTTGGATCAGGAGGGTAAAACTTCACTTCAAACGAAAACACCCAAGGCCCATCTGCAAAGTTAGATTTCAGGTATTACTGTGAAGCAGACATGAAATAAAGTAGAAAAGCGATCAATACTCCAGGAACTAAGAATACATATTTTATTTTATTTTATTACTTTAATTACATAAATTTATCATATCATTCCATAAACCACGTTACTGGCAGTGAAAATGAAAATACCAACTGTTTATTTGTTTGTTAAGTTTCTTGGTGTTGTTAATCCATGTCTGTAATTTATGAAAAGATGTGTTTACAAACAGAATGAGTATTATCTACTTTACTTACTTAAAAACTGAATTAATATATTATAAATGGTATCACAATGAAATTAATTTCAATTGAAGCACAGAAATTAAATTTAGATTGATTATGAGTTGAATGAGTTTTTGGGAAAATTACTCACTTTCCCGTTTTTCCCATCTTTGTAAGTACACCCAAAATAATCCGTTTCATTCAATGATAGTTTGTTACAAACCGCATCAAATAAATCTTGTCCACTAGCTTTTTTCTGAGAAAAATATCATATAACATATAAATAAACTTAACAAAACTATGAATTTTTGAAAGGTATAACTTGAAAAATATTTCATAATCAATTTATCATAAACACTCACGTCCAAATCAAGAGTTAAATCTGAACCATCTAGTAGTTGAACTCGAGAAGCCATTTTTTGAGATATTTTTCAAAAATTCAAAATTAAAAACGCAGCACGACGCACCAGTTACCAAACACTTGCATAAAATTCGGAATTCCTCACTCGGTTAAATAGCTCTTGGGCAAGCTAAAAACAAATGAATCACTGATATATGAGCGATATATGTATATGAGCGATTCAAATTTCCGTTTATCTATACCTATTGAATGAAAACGAATAAAAAACTTGATCACGATTTCTTGTTAAAAATTAGCAATCAATAAATTACGACGTTGCCCAATTTGAAATTCAATAAAAACACTCATTTCTATTTTTTTATTTTTCATAATCCATTATAATTTCGTATAATGATTTGACAAATATGATGTTGAATGACACTAAAAAAATGACAAAAAAGAAATGTATTCAAGAAAATAAATTTTTACTTCATGAAAAGGCACAACAGGAAGTTGTTCGGTGGCTGGATGTTTTCCGACTTCAGGCTGGTTGGTTGCACCGTTAGCTATTTTCTTGAGCTCGAGGCTCGATGTGGAATGATGCACTGGAAAGGAATGGAGAGATGAGTTGGAAAGATGAACAGAAGAATTCACAGAAGCTTTTTGGGGGCCAAGTTCCAAATCAGAAGACAAGATTGGCAAGGTTGTTTTGAGAGGGATGACTGCGCAAGGAGCAACTGAAAGCCCGGCCAATAAAAGCAGATAAGCCAACGAGCAAGTCAACGTCACCTGGTCAGATTGTTTGAAGGCTGAAAAATAAATTAATCATGATAAAACTATAATTTGAGAAAACAATTAAATTGTGAAACCGGTAATGAAAAGTAAAAATAATTAGGCTGAGACTTTGAAAAGATCAGCAATGAGACTCATGAGGGCAAGGTTTAATTGGTCAGCAGGATTGTCGCTGGTGAGAACATGGAGGTCAGTATAGGTGGAAGATTGCCTTAGCTGCCATTGCTTCCAAGCAATTCTGGGAAAGGTATGTAAGCCATATAACAAACAGAATGTAAAAAATTTGGTTGATAAAACTGAAGTTTTGAAACCTTTTTTCAATTTCTAGTAAGAAGGCATTGTAGTCATGCTGTTGAACATTCAAATTCCAGTCCTGGAAAAAAAATAACCAAACAATGAATAGTTTGAGAAATAGGAGAATGAAATTATAGCAAAGAAAGATACCATGGCATCAATAAAGTTCCGTTCAAGAAGAGAAAGCTCTGAAGAATCCAGATTGGTGGCATTGAGCCATTCCTCATGTGAAGTTGACTCATCCTCACCCACATCCACCAACCACTTTGAAGCAACCATCTGACAGTGGCAGTTTTGTGGAATATGAAATTTATAAAAATGTACCATAAAGTTTTTTACTCATGATATTTATCAAAGCAATTCCATTCAAACAATGGAATTTTTATGAAGCATGGGTAAAAACCAGAATGATGAAAAAAGTCAAAGTTACATCCATAAATCAATAAAAAGGGACTCTTTGTTTTATCAATTAGAAAACTAATAAACTTATAGGTTATAGTGGAGTATTCCAACTTCCAAAAAAATAAAGAAAGAAATGGGAATATAGTAAGAACCATGGAAACAAGAAGAAGGTCAGAAGAAGCAACATCCTTAAGGTAATCAAGAGCTTGTGTTGAGGATTGATTGCGAAGTCTTTGTGCATACATCATGGCCACGATCAGTGTGCATGGGGGCACAAAGGTGTCCCTGATGAAGTGATAAGAAGACCATAAGTGACAAAAAAAAATTTGTAAACGGTTATTATAATTAATGGAAATTTTATTATTGCATCAAAAGTAAAGTGCTATTACTTGATGATGGCTGAAGTTGTGTACATGTCGGTTTTGCCAAGTTGTCTAGGCGCTGTCAGCTTCATGTAGTCTACTGTTAACTCTAATGTTTGTGAAAAATTCAATGTTACAGTGGAATAGTGCTGAAATACATTATTTCCCTGAAAAATAATTCTAAATTCATTTGAAAAGCAATATCAACCTGTAAGAGAAAGGGAAGGCTTATTTGTCTTAGAAGCGTGATAAAGAGTTTTTTTAATGCGTCGTTTGAAATGTGTTTGATCTTCATGTTCCTGGCGTAGTATTAATTAAAAAAATTGAATAAAAAAGTTCCATTTTTTAATTCAAAATCCAAGTAATAGAACTATTAAAATTTTTTGGTCGAAAGACGACTAGTTATGAGTAAAAAAAACAAGAACTTCGAAACATATTTGTGTACTTACCTTTGATCCGGTTGGTTCGTTGTTGGATAAAAAATAATTTAAAAGCATTTTATCAAATTTAGAAGGGGTGGAAACATAAATATGAGAATATCACTTAGTAGAAAAGTATTTAAAACTGAAAAAAGAAAAGACTCTCGAAGGGTGGAACGATAAAAAGAAAATAAAGTAAGGGTAAAACATCCTACAATACACAACAAAAGGACGAAAAATTTTTTAAAAAAATTTCACTTCATTTTTTCAACATTAAAATAACAAAAAAACTTTCAAATTCAATTTTTTGATTTTTTGATTTTATTTTAAATGGGTTTCTTCTTATTTTTTTTAGTCTTTATCAGATCATGTCCAGACATACGCAGGAAATGTTGCAAAAACACGGCAAACGATTGAACTAAGAAAAAAAATTGAAATATACAATAAAAGAAGATTATATTTCCAATAGGAACTCTGTAGTTTTCATAAACAATGTTTATTTTACTCCTTCTATTTTTCATTTGGTGCCTTCTTTGAGTGATTCTATGTTTCTCAAACTCAAACCTTCGAAATTTTATCTTATATACCTAAGCGATCCTTTTCGACTTATTGTTTCTTTTTCCTCAATTAATATTCCATCAAAACATTCACTCGCTCTTTTTTCCACCATCCATAGTTCAAGCTTCACCTCCGACTCTTTTTTTTTCTCATATCACAAATAAAATTTGTAGCTAAATCTTCTTCCTTCCACCTTTGTCGTATCAAAAAAATAATCTTTACTAATCAAAAAAATTGTAATGAGCCCTTTAGCATTTTGTTCATGGGGGCTGAAACTTTTCCTAGACAACCTCACCCTTAAATAACTAGTTTTTTCGCTCATTTTGTCCAGCTTTAATTAATATAACTCTATACTATAGAATCTCTGAGATTCTATACACCTTCTCACCAAAGCTTTCAATAGCGCTGCCGCTTAGTTTCTTGTACTCACAAATTCTCGCGTATATCTTCTGCTCTTGTTATACTGGTTGTCTCTCAATAAAATATCAGTTTTCAAAACCTAATAAGTTTTGTTTAAAATAAAAAAATAATCATTCACTTAAGTACTTAATAGACCTTTTTGAGTTGCCTTCTCATAAGGGACTGAGATCTACTCATTCTCTCTTTTAGGAGACCATCTAGTCCCACTTTCTTTAAATCTGCACTTTCCTACTTTTATGGAATTTTCTTCCCCCCAGTCATACCTCTCATTTTTCTACTTTGTTTTCGTGATTATCTTAAAACTTTGTTGTTTGAACGGTTCGTAGCGGAGCGCTCTTGAACAGCCGATCAGCGCTATACAAACGCTTTGCTTAGAATAGATAAGACTATTTAAATTTATTTTACTGAAAATCCCTCATCCTTTTTCTCCATCTCAATAATTTTCCCCCTTTAATTTCTTTTTTTCTATTTTCTTCTTCATAAAATATTTGTAAAATGTTCTATTTCGAAGTTTCAGTAGTAAATTACTGGATAGTTGTTTGAATTTAAAAGCCGCGGTAGAAAAAATATACGGCGTCTAATATTTACACTAGAAAACTATGAAATTTTGAAGAGCTTGCTGAATTTGTATTCATTGGAGAAGTAAGAAAGAACCAGATTGAAAGAGTAGTATGGAACAAGGAAGGTGTATAATAATGAAAATGAAAACGTTTTCAAATTTAAAAAAAAATTTAGATGTAATGATAAATTTGTGAGCCTGGAGACAATGTGTTAAGTATTTTAAGAAATAAATTAGAGAAATGGTGAAATTGGAATGATCAGGTAAATCGTGTATATATGAAATGTAGAAAAAAACATTTAGGCGAATTAGTGTTGAAGGTATAAGAAGAAGTGGAAACATCAAAAGACTAAAGAAAATATGGTAGACGAAATCAATTGAAAACGGAAAACTATAAGAAAAGATAGCTGATGTTATCAAATAGTAATTACATGATGAGCTCGAACATTTGAAACTCGTCTGACAATACAAAGAATTACAAATTATGTGATTCTTACCATGAGAACTTCAAAACACAAAGAAGTTGTTCATGTCTTTGGAACTTTTCTTCTATAATAAAAGGCCATCCTAATGAGCTAACAGTTTATATACAAGAAATTCAATTTGCAATCATTTCAATTTTTTTCAATATATTCTGGTAAATAGCTATTTATTTTTTTTTCAAAAATTTTTCAAAAGTATCGCTTTTAAAATCTCATTAATAACATGGAAAACAAGGCGCCATTGGCATTGCACCATAATTTTCCTTTTGTAATGCCGTCGAACAATTTATTTATCAGTTTTTGAATAAACTTTTTTCTAAACTTTTTTCATCATCAAACTTTTCAAGTAACATTTTTTTCACTCTTTCTGCTTGAAGTATCAATACAATATTTATATACTTTTTGGCGCGATTTTTTGTAACATTTCCAGCGTCTGACTTGATTTGAATAAAAAAAATTAAAACGATGAAAAAATTAATTTAAATCAATATTTTTTTTATTGATCGTGGATTAGTAGTAAACGATGAACTTTCAACGCTTCATATCTTTCCTAATCTTCTTATAATAATTTTCACGCACTATTCCTTCCTCTTACTTTCTTTCGTAGACTTTGTCTCTCTAATATTTTTCTATATATTGTTGCATGACTTTATACTAATCACCGCGTAAGGTTACGTTTCCTCTTTCCAATTAAAGTTTCATTTCTTTTTACTATGTAGTTAATATGACTTTTTCGACATATTTGTGCATCACTACTCATTCTAACTAGCGTTACTGATTCATTAGGCCTTTCATATTGTTTCATCTGAGACGACAACTATTCAATTTTTATCAAATGATCATCTTTATATTGCAACAACTCTAGAACATTCTAATTATTTTCGTAAATCTCTATTCATTTCACTTTCAGCAATACTTCAAAGTTTTCACTATTTCAATATTTTACTTGGTAATATAAATATTTTATCTTCAAAATAATTTATTTTGTTTTTGTTGGCTACCTAAATTCCGCGGTATTTTGACATAAAATTAACTTTACTCGATCCACTCGTTAAATAAGCTTTGGTAATAATAATATAGCGAACCACCATAACCTATTTGTACACATCCATCGTACAAAGCGCTGTAGACCATTCAGGAATTGGTGCTTTGATTGGAGTGGATCAAATGAAAATAACCATTTCATGTTCATAAAGACTATTCGTAACCACTGATTTATGAAATAGTAAAAAAAACTTGAATTAAATGAAAAGCGTGTAATGAACGATCCTCTTAAGGACTAGTCACAAAGAAAACAAAGTAATAACAGTTGCCAGAAAAATGAAAATGTGATTATATTTTTCCAAATGTACCTAAATACATTAATATTAATACAATAAAATGGAAATATTCTCATAGTGGCATTAACTTCATATAGTTTCGATGCCACTCGGTTAATATCAATAATAATTCTCATTATCGCTTCTCAATAAAAAATGAGAGATTTTGGTTTCATGCATGAAATATGTATAAGTCGATGAACTAATCAAATAACAAAGAAATCCAAATTACTTTCATTCGATCGAATAATTTATTCCTGAACATTCTTTTTTGAATTATTATTGCTGTAATTTAACTTCATAATTAGCACTTGATGGAATTACCTTAAAATTCCTTGAAGAAGGTTGCTTAAAACCAGAAGCTCAAAAATAACTTTTGAAATTTGAAAACATGAAAACTAGTCAAACAAATGGATTCTCAATAATTCGTAAATTTATTCGTGTGCTGACCTGGAAAAGAAGCAGCATTACGGCACCTCGTTTTCATTCAAGATGAGTCAATAGAAATTCCACAAATAATTGAGTTTCATTTTGATATTTTGTCTTTCATATGACCACCAGTAGGCATTCTGTAATTGCGTGACACTTCTAGCCCATCCCTGCAACTAATTCATTGCAAAGTACAGGCCATTTACGCATGCGCATTCTCCCTAGGGCTTATATAAGGGCGTCTGACTTACCCGAAGCATTGTTCTGACCGGGCTGCGTGGTTCGTTGTTCAAGTGAGTCAACGCTAAAGATTTTTGAACCATTTTTGCGATTTAAATCATTTTTTTCTTTAAATAATATTTCAAATTCATAATTAAGCTGAGGTAGACATAATGAGATTACATGATGAAAATAATTAATTTATAATGAATAAACTTGTTTAAGTATTGTTTCCCCGAGGGAAATTATTTCAATGTTTATTATTTATACTTTTTTAATGAAAACTTCATGAGAAGTTCACCCAATCGAAGTATTAAAACATTTTCAATTTTCTTCATTAAATCTATAAAAATTAAAAGCTAGATAGGAAACCTTTTCCATTAAATTTTAATGTTCAAAAATGTGTAATTCGAATTAAAATTTTCAGGTGCAAAGCGGAATTTCGTCAGCTTATTTCCGTGAGTTATTTTTATTTATGTTGTGTTATAAAAATTATAAAAATTGTTTCTTTCTCTATGGTTAGTGCTATCGTTTAAGCTCGCTTCATCTATTTCGTCTTCGTTGTTGGAGTTCCATAATGACTTCGTTCTCGTGAGAAACGTTCATAGTCAATAACTATGGTGCACTTAGACGCACCCAAAAATTTTTTTTTTTTAATTTTAGAATAAGTTTATTCGTTCTTTTGATTTTTCGGTTTCGTGAATTTAGAGGCTTCGAATTTTGTTTGAAAATACTTTTTATATTTACACATCTATTTTTCATTATCTCTCAACACTTCACAAATTTTCGTTCGCAATATTGCACGCTAAACTGATTGGAACAACCACACTCTTCAATGCCTAATTAATTCATCGGAACATCCATTTAAATGTCACGCATCTTTCAAATGCTAACTCAGCGCTGATAAAGTAGCTTCAATTTGGAGATAGTGTCTCTCAGGGCTTCGAATGAAGAGATTACTTGGTATGCCTTCCTCACATGATGTTCTTTTCTGAAATATGTCTCACACCGCCGCTAAGGCTACTTTAAGCGATTTTAATACCTCTGGAGGGGTGGACGTGTCTCCAGGGGTTAGCGCTCGTGCATCTCATTCGAAGGCGCAATGATGCGTCATCGGACTCGCACCTACACCTCCATGAGCATGTGATGTTGCACCGAAGTTGCGTGATTCCGGTGCTGAAACCAATCAATTTTTGTTTTTTTATAATCTAGAACCATCATACATTCGAGCCTGCACAACGCATGTGCACACATGCGATTTGAAACAATGGCTCATGTGTGAGTCATCACGTTTTGTGGTGGTAGGGGTGAGAAGAACTGAGTCAGAAAGTTGAGTTAGTGCTGCAATGTTTTGCGTTTTTCCTTAAGTCAGTTTGCAATTCGAGAATTATTTCAGTTGAATGTTATTATTGTAATTATCGTAATCGCATCTTGTGATTCTAGCGAATAATCAAATCGTTAAGAAGGAAACGATTATCCCAAATTTCAACGTCTAGAGTACCATTTTCGACTTCCTGATTCTGCGTTGAGTCGAAATTGTTAATATAAACATTTAAAAAATCACTGCAACCATTCTTTCGTTTTTTGGCTGATTCGCACCTGTGTGAAGAAATGGGTTGATTAATCGAGAGGTTACAATTTATGATACTAAATACTAAAGACATCAAAAGGCACATATGGACCTGAAACTTGTTCGTATGCATGCGATTGAGGTACATGGAGCTGTGCTTGCTTCTCTGCCGGCTCTATTGATTCTCTGCTGCGCGCTGCATGTCACGGCGTCGTGTGCGCGTTTCCGTGTCTACGTTTTTGTTGTGCTGTATTAAATTGAAAATAAAAGAAGTGATTCAATTTATAATCACTGAATTTCTTATCAAAAGAACAGACCTCTTTATTGAACTATTACAAATGTTTGAGTGCTGTCTGCGATCTGCACGCACGCATGAGTGTGTGTTTGTACGCGAGCAGACATTCTGATGTTGCCTCCGTGAGGTTCGTCAGCCGAGCTGCGTGCGTTTGTGCGTTTGTGTTTGTATCTGTGTTATACATTCATCATGGCTTTCATCAAACTTTCAATAAATTGTTGTCCTACACCGCGTGCTTTTCACTTTCATGCTTCGATGGACTTTTGTGACAGATTCTTTCGAAACGACAACTCGCAGATATTTTGCTAGTGAACTCTACTTCAAAAGAATTAGGCTTTTAGTAGGATGGAAGGCAGAGGGATATAATTAAAACATTGCTTTTTGAAGGTTTGATTAAATCTTAGTTAATTGCTCTGGAAGCATGTGCCTTCTGCGGCCTGTCATGCTGGGCCACTGTATGCTGCCTCCCTTTTAGTGCCTCATAAGGAGAAGCATGCGAGGCACTTGCAAGGGGTGTTATGTACCAATGAAAGTGTCTTAGTAATGGCGTCAGAAATGCTCTCTGCAACTCGAAAGGTCTTCATTTATGTTTTTTTTTAATTTTTTAATTTTGATTCTTTGCATAATACATCAAAGGCCAGACTTAATGGCCTTGCCGGTCATCTGAAGTCGTTCTTGTGTGCTTCCAATTAGCTGCAGTCATTGCCCCTATTCAAGCTGCCACCTCTCGGCTTTCCATTACATCTACGTGGCTTCTTGTGTTGACGAGGAAAGTAATTATCTATTAATTATTCAGAAAAAGGATTTCTCATCAGACGAACTTTGGCGCACAAACACTTCAAATTTACGCAGCATGGCAGACAGACAAGCATACTTGTAGACGGCAAATAAGCTTTGTATCGTTTGAAGTCAGTCTGTGCGTACATTCACGCATACTCAAACCTACATAAAGTAACTCAAACAGACACGTACAGACAAACAAACAGAAACATTCACAGACAAACAAATAAAAAGACGTACAAACAAACATATAAAAAAACTCAAATAGGCAAGCATACGATTAGGCAGAGTGTTCGCGTTTGGAACTGGGCATGTTCAGTATCGGATTTCAGGCATTTTCTGTTTTAATGCTTCTTTATGACGGGATAAGATGTCTGTGCATGAAGCAGCAACACAGTCAAAAGCGTCCACATCCATTAACACACATCGAATAAAATATACACATTCACGTGCATACGCAAACATTTAAGACATCAGACATTTACATAAATCCGCATACACTCACATATACTCACACGAATTCCGTATACTCACACTCATCCCATGTATTTGCACAAAAATTTAAACACACATCTCGCATTGCATTCGAAACCATGAGATACATTCATAAACATGCACAAAGATTCAAACGTATTCGAAACAAGCTGTTAGACGCGAGCTCAAAACAATCAGAGTCAAGTGAGTATGTGAGTGAGGCTCAAGTGATGTGAAGGGTGTGTGAGATGGCCCCATTACTCATCTGTCCATCTTTAATGCCTTCTGATAAATCTGATTCACTTTCCAGCCGCATCTCAGCTCTCTCGGTCTTGAGAGCTAAGTACTTGTTGTTGTTATTGTTGTTTTTGTTTTCTAGCGCTTGATGCGCTGTTTTAGCTTCATGTGAGCTAATTGCCAGTAATTGAGGCCATATGTCGCTGACGTAGTTACAACATGGGACCAGTCATTAGATGGTGTCACTACCTTTTCTATTCATGATGATCTACAACAACTTCAGTGTTGATGCCGCTATAATTAAATTTTTTTTTTAATTTTTAGAGATTAATTCTTTCACGTGTTAACCATGATTATATATGTTATAATTCCCTTTATTACTTTCGTTGCCTCACCATACCAAACGTGTGTTCACCGTTTTGAAATTGGTGTTGTTTTCATCGTTCTAACACAACAACAACAAAGACGACCAGATGGATAAAAATCTAATTATAATCACAACAATAAAAATAATGTCATCTGCATCACATGTTGCTTTTGAAAATAATGCCTGGCATCCATATCAATTATCAGGTCAACGTCTACCCATCCCTCCCTCTATCTATTCATCCACACCACCATTCATCTTTTCTTTCATCCAGAAAGATCTTATTCATTTATTTGTTCGATTTCCAATCCCTTTTTTCATACTTTCTCTTTTTTTTCATCCACTGATCCACCCTTTTTTTAAAACTTCATACTCTCCTTATCTCCTCGTTCCATTTTTTTTATTAATTTCCCCCGTGAACGAGTAGATTACTCTTTTTTCATTTAAGAAATTTTTTTACACAGCCTTTTATGTAGTTTTTCAATTTGGAATTTCAATATTTCGAAGCATTCAACGCCGGCGGCATCAAATGTTTAATAATTCACTCTTTTTACGCGGTCCTTCACAGTCTTCCTCAGAGGAACCATCTGGTCCACTGTAAAGGCAGCTAGGTGGCTAGGCGACTTCAGCACGGTGTTTCCACTTTAATTTAGTCTTTTTTTATTTTACATTAAACCTTACCGTCAATCGAACTTCACGCTTCACAGACCTCTTTTCTAACCACTGGGCCGTTTCCACACTCGAAGCTTCATAAATCCTTACAAAATAAAGAAATTTCATTTTTGTTACTCGTATGCGCTACTGTTGAAAAAAAGTGCATTCATAACTACCACATTTCATATTGCCATTACTCACGCTGGCAGCCCTGTGAACTCTTTGTTTTCAATGTGCTAGTTATTTCAGCACCAAATAAATGTTCAATTCGACTCAACCCGCTTATGTTTTCGTTCAAAACAAACCACTCATACGAGCACACACACACACACACACACACACACACACACACACACACACACACACACACACACACACACACACACACACACACACACACAGGCAAGCTCACGCACGTACCCACAAAAATATACAAGTCAGCTCACGTACACAAACATACGAGTAATCTCACGCACACGGACCCAAAGACACGCGTGAATTATAAGCTTTGGAGCACGAAAACTGGAATGTGATTTTGTGGAACATTTGACTGGCGTTGCGGCGATTAGTGTGACAGTAGTTGCTGTGACGAAGATGACTCACCAGGTCAGCTGCTGTCCTGCTGCTCGCTGTTGCATGGTGTCTTGCGTGCCATACACTATGTCTTCATATGCGCTGAGTCATATATGTGTTTGTGGTTGCGTGTCTCAGTGTGGTTTTGTGTGTGTGCTTGTGTTTTGCCTATGTGAAAGTTAGTGCGTACACAAACGTGCACAAAATTAAATGGAATCCTGTTAGAATTTGCTTCAAACTTTTAACAACCACCAACATCCTCCAAGTAAAGCATACATCATGCTTCCGCGTAATAAGCGAGCCTTAGTGCAGTGTGTGTGTGAGGATACTGATGTTTTCATGTTTCCAGTTTGCATCCGTATATACATATCCGTAATTTGAAGATTACTTCAAAATTGTCTTGTTTGTTTTATATCATTTCCTCGTCTGTCATTGCACCACAATTTAATGATTTCGGTCACCCCCTTTGCTGCCGATGCTGGTTCAAGTTCTCAAGCAGGAAGAGTCATCTCTACTTATCCTCTTCTTTTTTCATAACTTTCAAACTTTCATCCGTCATCTCTTAAACTTTTTGTGGTGAATATAATTTTATAAACTACATAGGTGACCTAGTTTCTACAAATTTTTTGATTAAATATAAAAAAATGAAATGTATGTTTTTATTGTTCATCATAAACTTTTCAACGATGTGCACAAAGAGAGCATAAATTAACCAGCATACCTCATGCTGTCGTGACACTTGCTGCCAGCATCTTTAAACAAGCCATTAAAAACTTTTAAAAAATTTCAACATCATTACTAATATATCTTTAAGAAGATTTATCATGCTTTGAGCCAACAAACACAACATACCGCCGTCTAAATCTTCAAACCTTCGCTTTTACATCGCCGCCTTACTCCACAACAACCATAACAGAACATACAGACACCACACACGAACAAATTTATACCACCGCAGTATCTGAACCGAAATGTCAAACAAGGTGTTCATTGTGACAGGAGCCAATGCGGGCATTGGTTTCGAAGTGAGCAAGATCCTGTGTGAGGCTGGTCAGGACGTCGTCATGGCTTGCAGGTCCGTGTGCTGTTTTTGCGGTGTTTGTGTTTTTATTTGTGTTTGTATAGTGATTGAGCGTTGTGTGTTATGTACTGTTCAACATACCGTGTGTCATGTCATTGAGTGTTTTGCATTCCGTGTTCTGTGGTGCTTATGGGAAATGACACTGAAAACATTTGTGACAGGTCTGAAGAGAAGACCACCAAGGCGATTGAGAAGATCAAGAAGAAGGTGCCCAATGCGCAAGCCACCTACCTGAATGTGAGCTCCAACCACGCTCCTCCACTAAATGCTCTTCACTTCAACTATTCCACTGTACACTTCACCACACTATCTTACCACAAATACTTTCCTAAAAATCACTTGACATCACCACTATAAATTACGTCAGCAAAATCCTCCAATAATACAACACTTCATCACACTGCAGATTGATCTGGCGAGCATGGAGTCAGTTAGGAAGTTCGTGCAGGACTTTCGCGCCACCGGCAAGAAACTCAACGTGCTCATCAACAACGCCGGTCTGGGCCTCAACTTCAAAGACACCAAGCGCCAGTACACCAAGGACAACTTCGAGATCACCATGGGGACCAACCACTTGGGTTATTGCTCCAATGCCTCATTACTTCCTTTATTGCTCCTTGTTCCTTCGAAATAGCCTTTGTCTTCTTTATGCCTCAGTCAATATTCGGCGTCTCAGTCGCTTTACAAATAAGATTTGATATTTTTAATGATCATTACTATTACTATAAAAATTATAAAAGTTATTATTTTCGAAAAAAAAATCATTAAATATTCTTTGCTCACAGGACATTTTCTGCTGACAAACTTGCTGCTGGACGACCTGAAGAAGACAGCAGGAGACGATGGGGAGGCGAGAGTGGTGGTTGTGTCGTCTGGACTGCACGACCCTGAGTCGAGCAAAAAGTGGATGAAGAGTAAGCGGTTTTTGCTATTTTTCTAAATAATAATAGTCATATTTTTATTTTTAATAATAATATTAATCATACTATTATTGAAACTTTTATTTATTTTTTAAAATTAATGTAAATTTTCAACATTCCCATATTTTCTTCACGCGTGTTTTATTCGAATAATCTAGAAAATATCTAAAATTTCAATTCGCCTCTCGCCCTTCAGACGTGCAACTTCTCGACTTCGACGATCTCTTCCTCTACAAGGAGAATGCCTACACGGGGTTGCAGAGCTACAAGAACTCCAAGACCGCCAATGTCATGTTCGCTTACGAACTCAGCAGGCAACTTTCCGGCTCCAATGTCACTGCCAATGCCATTTGCCCAGGTGCTGTTGGTGTAATGGAATCTTAATCACTTGACATGAACGCTTCAGTTTTTTGTTTTGGCGCTTTTCAAATAGGATGTTTTATTGTTCTTAATATATCAGTACTATTTATACGTCAGGCTTACGGTTGTAGTTTCGAGCATTTGAAAGTTTTGCATTGTCAACTTTCATTTGCATTGAACACCTTAGAACTATTGTTTCTTCTTTCTTATCTATTACCCATGTGTATCTCCACCCAGGTTTCGTGCCCACCACCGAACTCATGCGCAATGCCAGCAAAGCCACAAAGTTCTTCTGCCGCTACGTGATGCGCTTCATGAAGATGACCAGGCCCATTCATCAGGCCGCTGCATCCATCGTCAGCCTGGCCAGTGATGAGAAGTATAAAGGTAAGTCTCTTTAAAAAAGTTTGAAGTTTTTTTTTTAATTTTGTCATTATATATTCAACTTTTCTTATCTCATTCATGTAAAATTTAAAACTTCTTATTCGACTGTTTCAAGGAGTGACAGGAAAGTTCATCAAAGATGACCAGGAAAGCAAGTCTTCGGAAGAGTCAATGGATGAGACGAAGCAGCAGACATTGTGGAAGTTGAGTGGAGGCTACTGCAAGTTGGAAGGCTTTGAGCCATTGGAGGCACCTGCCATCCCTGTAGAAGCCAAGCCGGTGGAAGAGAAAAAGCCGGAGGAAAGAGAAAAGAAGGCTGAGGCTGAAACAGAAGGAGATGCAGTCCTGCCTACCTTGAATGGAGTGAAGCAGTCAGTGGAAGAGGTGAAGACTGACGTGAAAGAGGTGGCTGCAGATGCGGTTGAAGTTGTGAAGAAGGAGGTTGGAGACGGTGTGGAAGACCTAAAAAAGAATGTGGTTGATGTTAAAAATGAGGTGAGTGAAAAGATCGAAACGCAGGTGATCGAGGTAACGAAGAAGGGAGAAGAAGTGGTCGAGAGCATCGAGACCAGCATCAAGGATACCGCCAAAGGACTCATCGAGGGTATCACTGACACCACCACCACGGCAACCCAAGAAACACCCGTTGCAGCTGAAGGATAACTATTATAAGCCACGATTTCCTACGTAGAGTAACGTGAACTTTATTGTCATTGTCTGCTTGACCTATTGTCTACTTTTGTACAAAGCTATTTTGGCTGTTATATCTGCTTATAATATATTTTCACGAATATGCGATATTCCATAAGGGTTCTTAGTAATAATATATAATTTTTATATAAGTATATCAAATCAGTTTAATGCCTTAATAGAAATAGATACCAAAAAACTTTTTAATAAACTTTAATATTTCATACAGCTACTAGGTCGTAAAGTTAATACCGTTTAGAATTTCATGACATTGATTTTTGTTTGCCAAACTTTTATTTTTACTCTTTTCCGCAACGCATCTATAGTCAGAAATCAGTTCCAAATGGTATTTTGATATTCTATTTATACGTGTTTCAACGAAATCTGCTTTTTTCTATTTTCGTAACAACTTTATATTTTGCGAACTATAAATCCTAAGGCTCACTTAGTTTGAAATACCTACAAGTATCGTATCTTTTTCAAGGTTGTTATCGCGAGTGCAATCTTCACTTTGGCCATTGTATACGTTTTAAGATCATTTGGAACAATAAACATTGGTGTCATTAGTCCATTCAAAACTTTTATTTGGTGAACAATAAATGTAAAAAATGACTGAAAAGACCACTTAAGTTAACGATAATTTAATCATTAATTGAACTACTCTAAATTCCGTATGAATATAATTAATGGAAAAACCATCGAACTAACCGTTCAGTAGTTAAGCACCATAGCTGAGCTGTAGAGCTATCCAGGCCGGCAACTTGTTTGCTGAGCACCTTCATCCAGACCGACGCATCATTTATGACGACAGAACGAATTAAGCATGCAGGTTATTTTCAAGACTTGAAATAGCGTTACCGCGAACTAACAAAGGACTCAATAAGGTGCCAAGGCGCTTGAAAAAATTACCTTTGACCATGGTTGTAAAACAAAAGATCAGTGGCCGTAAGACAGAACGTCATTTACATTCCATCAGCTTACTGTGTATTTTAAAAATAAATAATTTGAAAGCTCACTTGCCTTTTTGCTTTGGTTTTTAAATTTTTTTTGGCGTCTGACTACGTTCGATTGACTACTACAAAACATATTTAACAAACCTTGTCCGTTACACTGACCGAGAAGTTAAACTTTGAAGATATCACCAACTTAGATGTTAGCTAGTTAACATTCCCGAAGCTTATTTACTTGATGAAACACAGCCAAGAAAGGGCAACAATCTCAACGACGGCTCATTTAATCTGTTAAATAATTCACAAGCAGCTACTTGACGAATACATAAACTGAATGGTCGCACAAAGTGGGACACTCCTGACCGCACGAAGAAACCTAACTTAAGTCCAACCTTTATTGCATAAATAAAATTTTGAACGTAGCTTACAAATTAGTGTTGTTTTGATCTACTTGAATGAAACACTCATACTTATGAATGAAAAACAACTTGCTGTCACAATGCATTATCACTATGTACACATTAGTTGACAACGGTTCCAACTCTCATTCTCATCTGCCTCTCTAGTTCTCGTCTGTCTCAAATCTAGCTGCTACACTCAGCTGCCTAAGAACCTGTTACGAATGAAATGATTCATCTTTATGTAAACACTCAATGAACTTGAATTGACTAATTCATGGCAACACTGAACCTTGTCACATTCTCCGGTTGTTAAAGCCTCCTGCTGTGCTGGGACTAGACTCCTGCTTAGTAATCGAGGCGTAGCCTCCCTGAGCGCTATTAAAGCTCTGCTCTGCGCCTCTGAAACTACCAGCGCCTCCTCCTCCTCCTCCCCCTCCTCCTCCGCTCCCTCCAAAACCACCTGCTGCGCTATCGCTAACGCCTCCTATTCCATAGCCATCGCCTCCAAAACCTCCTCCACCACCACCACCATAGCCACCTGACTGGGGGCCTCCCGGGAAGTTACCACCACCACCACCACCACCTCCATAACCACCAGGACCTTTACTTGCTCCGTAGCCGCTACCACCGCTACCTCCACCAAAACCACTGCCACCACCACCACCGCTACTGAAACCAGGACCCCCACCTCCACCATAACCACCACCACCACCACCACCACCTCCGTTGAAGTTTCCACCACTGAAAGATGAGTCATCATAGCCTCCATAATTACTATTAAAGCGATCACTTCCATAGGCACCACCCCCATATGAACCACTGTTACCGCCATAACCACCACCACCACCTCCTCCATAGCCTGGTCCATCGCCAGCATAACCACCACTCCTTCCTCCACTATTGTAACCACCTGTATTATTTGAAAAACAAATTAATAATTGTAGAAAGCACATTATAAATTTTACAAACTTATCAAAGCTCCATTGTCAAACCACACACCTCCATAAGGGCCAGAGCTCCTGGAGTTGTAATTGTCAGAAGCTCTCATTGGACCACCACCTCTACCACCACCATAATCTCCCCCAAAACCTCCTCCTCCTCCTCCCATTCTGTCATTGTCTGTGAGTAATAATGTTTGAGGCTTATGTAATTGCAAATGATGCAAACATTATTTTTCAACCCAAAATCATAACTACAATTTCACTCACAATATCCATCATCTCTCCTGCGGTCCCAACCACCCCCTCTGCTATCATTGTATCTTCCCCCACCTCCGTAGCCCCTGTAGTCTCGATAGCCTCTCATTCGATCTCTGGGACTGTCATCATAACGATCCCTGCCTCCATAACCTCCTTGGAATGCATTAAGAGTGGTGTCATGTCGAGATGACACAAAGAACAATGAAAACATTGAAAATTTTTTTTAAAGAACTACCTCTCCTGTTCATAGGTCTGCCTGGTCTTCCAGAAGCTGCATGAGTTTTGAAAAAGTGAGAAAAGGTATCGAGAAATAGTGAATGAGAAAAAAGAAATACACAAACTTCTGAGGCTGTTCATCTCTTCCTTTGAAAGCGCCTTTTTAACATCACATCTCAGGTTTTTCAATTTATGGTGCTTGATTACTGAAAAATCAATGTAATTTTTATTATACTTAAAGGCATTTCAGTTGAACACAAAAAGTAACTAAAGCTGAAAACTCACAAACAACTTTATCAACAGGATCATAGTCATCAAAGGTAACAAAGGCAAAGCCCCTCTTCTTCTTGCTTTCCTTGTCCACAATTATTTCCACATCTTCAATAGTTCCAAACTGTCCAAAATACTCTTTCAGATCGTTCTCATCTATCTCATCCTTTACACCACTAACATACAAACGCTTGATTGTCATGTGTGCTTCAGGTTTTCCTGCATCCTGTCACATTCGAAGTATTTTTATTTAAATTCTATCATAATCGACCAGTTTGACAAACCTCCCTAGGCATGGCTCTCTTTGACTCCACCTCCTTTTTGTCAATCTTGTGAGGCCTTTCTCTTTGGGCATCATCCACCATGAACGAAGATTTGTACGTTACAAAGCCAAAACCACGGGACCTTAATTTGTTTTGACGGGCTCAATAAATAAGTGCATTTTGCGTATTTATTTTTTAAAAGTTGAATTTTCTAAAAAGAAAAATGTACGTACTGTCTGGTGTGTGAATCCTTCATCACGATGCAATCAACTACTTCTCCCCATTGTTCATAGAACGACCTGAGTTGCTCTTCGGTCGTCTCATAGCTCAGCCCACCGATGAACAATTTGCGAAACTGCTCTGATTCAAGATCAACTTCGACCTCATGTGTTAGAAAATTATATTATTAGATAGATTTTAAAAAAATTCAATCAAAAAGTTATATCAATAAAGAATTTCTTTTGTGAAATACCTCTGGCATGATGAGTAAAAGCGTTAATTATAAATAAAAGAGATGTGTAAAACAACGAGAAGACTCAAAGACTAAATATAATGGATGTCAGTTTGATTATAATTTTTTAAATAATAAAAAAAACTTTAAAATTGTTTGTTTTCGAAATAATTCGCGAAATTTATGTAACTATCAAAAAAAAATCAAATTTTAAAGTTTTATTAATGATATTTTAAAGCAAATTCAATTTCTTAAATAATCAGTAAGTTTTTACAAAAGTTAAATGACTACAGAAAATTTTCGAATACTTTAAAAGTGAAATTAGAGAAAAATCTAGAACTTCAACTATACTATCACTTAAAACATTGTCATCAAAACTGGTAATCAGCAAGTTAATCATCGAGCTGGCATATGAGAGCCACTCCTCTGGCGATCCAGTGTTCTTCCGGCATATCACTAGGTAAGGACATGGCAACAACAAAGCACGTGGAATGACCAGTGGTGGAAAGAACTCCCTTTCTATCGAGGGTTTTATAAGTAGGAGCAGTGTAGGTTCCTTCAGTCGAAATTGATTCCTTCTTGTCGGGTCTTATCCACACCTTGGATGATAATGCCACGTCACTTGCAAATCTCACCATTAAAATCGTTTGAGACTACATACAAAAATAATCAGCCACTAAAGTCACCGTAGGCATGACGTCATAAAGTATCTTCGGGTAAGACTCAGCCAGCAACATGTCTTCATTGTTCCATCTGGCTCCATCCAAAAACAAACCATAAACATAAGCGCCTGTTTGTTTTCATGCGTTAAGAAATCTGCACCCATTTAAAGCACATTTTTTGGGCCATATAAAAATTACATCATCCACAAAAGGCAAACAGTCTTTCGAACCATCCTTGGGCGAATCAGTGGTAGTTTCCGAAGCATTGAGTATGGTGTACTTGAAGCTCAGATGGTCGATGGGGATGGAGTATTTGCGTGCGTAATTCTGCTGCACGCCCGTGAGAAAGGCTTGCGTGAAGTAAAAGCCCGAAAGCCAGAATGAGCTGGGAGTTTGTCCATCTAGCCAGTCCTGTGGAATGAATCTTCCAGAAAACAAATTTCCAATAACAGTAGTTTTTTTTCAAATAATTTGAGTTAGCAAAAGAAAATAAGCTGTTGTTGAATCAACCAAGAAAGCATAGGAATAACTTTGAAGAAGGCAAGTCTGTCCACCAGGTCGTTGATGTAGCTGGAGAGGGGCTTCAAGGAGGGGTACGACTTGCTCATCCACGCCTCAGGAATCTTGCTGAGCAGTAGGTTCTTCACCACTTCTTCCAGCTCTGCCGTCATCAACTCTAGGCCCTGAAGAAAGTAGAGGCTTGTCGAGTGGTTCTGACATGAGCTCTTAGATAGACTAAGATTGCGCTTCTAGCGAGAAATAAAACAATACAAAAGGATATGAGTAGAATTAAAATGACACAAATCCCGGAAAGTTTCGAGGCTCTTTAAAATAACTATTATGGTTATGGTACAGAAAAATATACAACAACGAAGCACACAAACACCTGCACTGCCTTTTCTACGCTCAAAAGGGACTTCCTGATGGCGTCGAGCAGGATGTTGAACCTGCCGATTTCCTGCACCAGGATAGTGTTCATGCTCTCTTTGTACTGAGTGGGGTACTTCTCGATCGCCATGCGCAGATCGAAGAGAGGGGGCAGTCGATCGAGGATGCTTTCTAACAACTCCTGAACAACCTGCTCTTGTGACTTGCCCTTCACAGATGCTTTCTACGTTGTTAATATATGAATAAATAAATTTGGCACTCCAAAAACATTCATGCTGAATATTTTACTGGTGAGTCTGCGTTATTGGAGAATGTGGCTTTATTGGATGGAAAGAAATTTGTTTGAAATCTTGTGTGTGTTAATTTCGTTCCGAAATGATGTTCGAACTTGTTTCTGGACTATGTTCATGGTTTCGAAGAACTGCTTGGTTTCGCTTTGGTCCTTGATGATGTCAACGTTGGCATGAAGACCAAAGATGTTCGGGTGTGCTGTGAAGGGCAAACTCTTAATGAACTCCAAGTAGCCCTCGTACTGCGCAGGAAGGAAAGTTTGGTGTTTCAGGAATTCACTGAAATATCGTATCAAGTTCATTAATCATTTAAAGTATGATACAATGCATATTTTCAAGTACAGCACAAAAAATTCCTATTCTTTCATAAAAAACACTGCCATTACACATTTTTCTAAACAAAATCGCCACAATCCTTGCAAAAAATACCATCAACACCACAAATACCACAACCACCAGCACCAGCTCACTACCACAACGCCACCAGCACCACGCCAGCACCACACCAGCATCACACCAGCACCACAACAGCACCACAACAGCACCACACCAGCATCACACCAGCACCACAACAGCACCACACCAGCATCACAACAGACATTGCGTTCACTGGGAGCATAGTAAAGGTGACTTTCATCAAATTCATAACGGGTCTTGTTCAGCAGTTGAGGGCAGTAGAATTTGAGAAGAAGGGTGTTGAGTGTTCTCCGATCCCAGCCGTCAGTCACTCTGCCTCCATAGTTACACTCACCCGTCAAGTAACGCAAGGCTTCGAATTGTACCTCCTTTGGTAGTGGTTGTTAGGTGATGTTTCTAGTGATGATGATGGGGGCGATATTGATGATGACGGTGTTGATTAAAGAAGTGATGGTGATGGGGATTAATAATTCGCTAAAAATATATTGAAATACTCAGTAAAAGTGACGAGATAGGTTGAAAAAGTGAAAAGTACATCGTAGTCATTGAGGAAGATGAAGAGTTGCTGGATGGAGATGTGCAGGTCTGCTTCGTTGAAGCTGTAGTGGATGTTCCAACCGATGGCTCCAAACTTGGCTCTTTCCTGCACCACTGCATGGAAGAAACACAAGCCATACAGCATGCGTTTCCAGTAGGCCTGCGAGATATATGTATATGTGCGTGCGTGTGTGTGTGCTCGTTTAGCGAAAGTGGTTGCTTGTGCTGGGAATTATAAACGACAAAAGCTACAAGCGGTGGAAGCTACAAAAAATAGAAGCTACAAGCAACAGACTGGTTTGGAGGATCCTTCGAAAAAGTCTGTATTGGTGATGGGACTCATGTTGTACGACCTGAGCAAGTTCGATCGGAGGCCCTTGGGAGGCTGTTTGGTCATTTTCACTCCGTTCTGCAAGATCGACACTGGAAACGACTCAATAGGGTAGCTGGTAAGCCACAAACGAAAGTCCGGGTGACAGCTCTCAGAGGCCAACTCCTGTAAGTTCAACCACAACGGTCATTATTATCAACCATATTTTCCTTGTTCATTGGAATATCGAATTTGTACATTATACTGAGTTCTTCAAGCAAACCATAATGACAATAAAACTACCACAACAAAAAATAAATAAACAAACAAACAACCAGAACCACCACTAACGAAAACAGCAACGACAACAGCAACGAGGCCTGCCTTGGAGCATCTTCGAAGCACTCACAGCTGGACCTGCCAGACCTGTCTTTGCGCCCATAACAGTGGGACAACCCAACAGTCGGACGGATCACCACAGAAACCCCAAAACACCCTTAAAAAGCTGACCGTAATGCAATGGAATTGCGATTACCTGGCAACGAAGATCCCCGAACTCCGAGTGGTCATAAAAAAGTATGCAGTAGACATCATACTGCTACAAGAAACCAAGCTTGACTTGGAGGACCCTACCCCTCTACTGGAAGGTTTTGATGCTATCAGAACTGACGGGAAGGGTAGTGGGACTCACACAAGAAGAGGTGGAGGCCTCATCACTTACATCATAAAAGGCCTCCAATACTCGGTGCCCCAGTGCCCCGCAGTAAGCCCTCTAGAACAGCAGTGCATACTTCTTCCGACCTCGAGTAGACGTTCCAGCTCCATCACAAACGTCTATATCCCACCGGAGAGCTTAACGCATACGAGGGACTTTTCAAGTCTACCGTCAGCTCAGGGTTTGATCTGCGGTGATTTCAATGCACATCATCCCGTCTGGGATGACGTTGCACGGTCCGACGAGCGTGGAACAGCACTGTTCCAATGGGTGGAAGACAACTCCAAGCTGGTTCTCAACGATGGCACTCCCACTCGTGCTTCTCGCAACAACCAAGGCCCGGGCTTCAGCTCCTCGGATATCACCCTGGTAGATGCTGATGCGGCGAATAGCTTTGATTGGTCAGTTCTGAACGAGCTAAACTCTGACCACTTCCCGGTTCTGATAAATATAATATAAAGGCCGACTGTACCACCGTGATCAGGCCAAAGCGAACGCTTTTATACAAGAATATGCCAACGTTAGTAGCAGGACTAGCGACCGATTGAGCAGACTGGCAGTCAAGCAACATCGACAGGATATGCAATCCCTGTTGAGATGCCCTAGACGTACCCCAAAACAGGCTTTCCACCAGGACGAGCTCCAGAGTGCCCTTAAACAGATCAAAGTGGGAAAAGCGGCGGGTCCAGATGAAATGGAACCAGACCTTCTCAAGCCCCTTCCAGCCGACGTGGAGGTAGAACTACTCAAAATTCTTAACCACAGTTGGCTCGAAGACTGGTGCCCTCAGTCTTGGCGGGATGCGGTCATCATCCCGTTTCTCAAAAAAATAAGGACCCACAGTCGGTAGACGGTTACCGGCCCATTGCCCTCACACCAACGATCTGCAAGCTACTTGAAAGAATGATCGTAAATCGTCTCTCATGGTGGCTTGAAGAGCATTCCTTGCTGAATCCATGGCAAGCCGGGTTCCGGAAGGGTCGAAGCACAGTGGACCAATGCCTCCGCCTATCACAACACATCTCTGACGGATTCCAGTCGTCGGAGAAGCTACGGACAGGAATGGCCCTGTTTGACTTCAGCAAAGCCTATGATAGGGTCTGGAGAACAGGTCTGCTGCAAAAGATGCACCTTCTAGGTATCCCGGCTCGCTTCCTGGTGTGGATCAGTTCGTGGCTGACGAACCGACAAGCCCGCGTCAGGGTCAATGCCAAGGTTGGGCGATCGACAACTTTCAAGGAAGGTCTCCCACAAGGATCAGTTTTGTCCCCCTTGCTTTTCGTCATATATATTAATGATCTCCTCATGCAATTTGAAGATACAACCCTCGTGAGTGCCTATGCCGATGACCTGGCGATTGCATGCAGCGGAAGGAGTAAAATAGACATGACAAAGAAGCTCCAAAAAGAATTTGACAAGGTAGTGAAGTGGAGTGATGATTCCCGTCTCACACTTAATACAAACAAGCTGAAGCGTCATGGCAGCCGCATATTACAATCAGAGGTTTAACCCTTTCCTTCAACGCGGCTCCTACCTTTTTAGGCGTCCAATACGACCGACAGCTCACTTTCAGCAAGCACGCTAGAAAGGTATGCCAGGCTATGACCAAAAGGACGAATATTCTCCGTGCCCTTGGGGGCCCAACTTGGGGATGGCGACCAGCAGAGTTGAGAACAATCTACATCGCCATTCAAAGATCTTTGGCCGAATATGGTTCACAGGCCTGGGCTCCCTGGTTATCGAAATCCAACCTAGGGAAGCTTGGAAGTGCCCAGCTGAACGCAGCTAGAGCCATCACTGGTCATCTAAGATCAACCCCTGGAGAATTCGTTCTAAAAGAGGCACATCTCACTCCACTGGAAGCAAGATACAAGACCCTGTCACTTCTTAAGGCGGATAGTTGGCTACAACAGGCTGACACTGACCCCGGAGACTGACCTTGGACCGACAAGCTCCTCAAAGACTGGTAAAAAAAGATTGGCGGGGATTGACCACGCCGGTTTTAAGGGAACTTAATCTGTTCTCTCAACACCAAACCGGCGAAGCGAGGCTCCCACCTCCTTGGGACCGCCCACCTCCAGCCCCCACCTGCATGACACCAGCGAGCAAGTCGATGCCTCAAATCGTCCAACTGGAAAAAGCCCAACGAACCATCGAGGAAGTAGGTCATAGCGACCTCCAGATCTACACTGATGTTTCTACGACAGATGGCACCAGAAACGGTGGAGCTGGCATGATCATAGCCAGAGACAAAAAAGTCCTCCACCGATGGCACGCACCTACAGGGGTGCGTAGCAGTTCCTACTCGGCGGAAAAAGCAGCGCTAGAAGCTGCTTTGAAGTGGCTAGAGAGTGAAAATGATTGGCACAGGGCGGTCATTGTCTGTGATTGCAAATCCCTAGTGGAAGCCACAGGCAACCCACACCAAACCGACCCGATCATCGTCACCTATCAACGCTCCATCGCCAGAATCACTCGTTCCAAAGAACTACTTATTGTCTGGGCCCCCGGACACTGTAACCTTTGGGGCAATGAGCTGGCGGACTCAAAAGCCAAGCGGGGATCCACTTTACCACAACCGGCCGAGCGGAACTTAGACCAAAAGACCAGGAAAGCGGTGATTCATCGAGAAGACAGACCACTCTCGAGCAGCCATCACCGTTTCTTGGACCTATACACCACCAACACAAACCAAATCAAGGAAAACACCCTTAACAAGGCAGAACTGACGGATCTGGTCAGGTTCCGAAGCGGACACCACCCAAGTCTCCGCCGATGGCTGCACCTCACAGGAAAAGCAGATTCAGACCTCTGTCGACTCTGTGAGGAAGAGGTCGAATCAGCTGAACACCTCTGGCTCAATTGCCCAGCTTTCGCAAGAGCCCGCTTCTGCTACAACATCGGGACCTCCTATGATGAACTTGTGCGCCTTCCACAACCAGCTTTAGCGCATCTGAGGACTATCCTCAGGCGCTTAAGATAAACAACAACAACAACAACAACAACAACAACAACAACAACAACAACAACAACAACAACAACAACAACAACAACAACAACAACAACAACCACAACAACAACAACAACAACAACAACAACAACAACAACAACAACAACAACAACAACAACAGCAACCACAGGCACCTCGCAGGTCTTCTCCAGCGTGGGCATCCAAGAGGGAGCCAGATGGCAGTTCTGCAGCAGAACCCACGTTCCTGCCTGCGCTGCATGCTTGATCAACCGCAGTGCTATGGGACCTTGCCCCTGGCCCAGAGACAACGATTCCAACTTCGAGCCAGACGAATCCTGTATATATAATTGGTACGTAATAAGATATTTAACTAATCATATGTTGTTGGTTGCATGAGCCTCACCTGAGTCAGATTAATGTCATTATATTTGCATTAACATTGTAATCTAACAATGATAATTCAATTATAATTAATCACAGCTTAATGTCTCAAACAAGAGCTCGTTCGACGCGATTGAAATGTCTGATGGTTGAGCATTCACGTGAGTAGCAAATTGAAATGAAATGAAAACGTTACATCTGCACGCGTTGTTCGTTGAAGAAAGGGACGGACACCTTTTGGTCACAGAAGGCAAGGAGGGCAGCGATGGGGTCGGAGCCTGGTGAGAGGATGAAGATGAGAGGCGAGAAGGCGTTGGAGTCGTTGTACGACTCGTCGAGATTGAAGGGCGGTGGCTCAATGAACTGACGTCCCATTTTCGCTTCTACAAAGTCCGAGGCCGCCAGCAACACTTTGTCAGGCCTCAGAGAGCGTAAGAGCAACATTTTTTGGAAGGCAGTCAGTTGATTTAGGAAACTCGGAGATACAATGTTTTTATGTGGCTCCTTGTGGTAGTGGTGGCAGTGAATGTAAAGTTTTTAATTGTAATTTTTCAAGTGGTAAATTTGTGTAAACTTTTTGAAGATAACATTCTCAATCAGAGTACAAATGTTCAAAACTCACTGCCGAGTCGTAGATTTCCTTCCACTTGCTGGAATTCGACACGATATCATCGGTGAGACCTTGGTGAGTGTTGCTGTGCTTTTTAACAATTATTTGACAACGCACCATCAACACTGACCACGCCATTGGCAAGTAATGTATGACTGACTTACCATTGAAAATATTAAAAAAATAATATTCAAAATGTGAGTCTGACTGACTTGATACTGAAAAATAATTGAAAACAAATTTGAGAAATTTCTGACTCACCCTCGAAAGCACTCAACTTGTCCAGGCCACACAGTTCCTTCCAGGTGGCATCAGAGAGCCATGTGATGGGACTGTGCTTTTCTGCGTCTACCGCGGTGTCTCCCGTGAGGAAGAAGCTGAAGTCCTCGTCACTGATGGCGTTCTGGCTCTTGAGCAGTCGAGTAATCAGGTGGAAAGAGAAGAGCAGCTGTGTGACGATGCATGTGCTAGTGAATTTTTCTCGTTCACTTTGACGGCTTGATTCGCCAATACGTACAGTCAATACTTGTTGAGTCATGCGTCGCATGTCATATACCATTTCATGAGTCATTTATATGCCACATAGATAATTTCTCACACACAATGCCACGCGCGCACACCTTGTCCTTCTCGAAGAGGGAGCGGCAGATGTTGCAGTAGAGGGAGTACGTGAAAAACTTCTTGAGGTTGTCGATGCGCTTCTCCAGGTCGTCGGAGGGGGCTGCCTTCTCGATGGACATGACGAAAAGGTTGATGAACCAGCTGAGGGAGTTCTGGTACATCGGGTCGATGTCCTCCAGGTCGACGATGCAGAAGAAAAGGATGCTGGTGTAACGAGCGATAGGTCTGTAGGCATTCCTCGCTACGTTGATCTTCGACTCCGTCACGTCTGCCACTTCCTGCAATTACCATTGACTTCTAATGAAACTCCTTACGAAAAGAAAGTTTTTAGAAAACGTTTTGAAAATTGGATTTCTTAAAAATGCAAGAAGGCACCTGCTTCTGGTTGATGTCATTGGCGATGACCTTGGACTCAGACAAAATCTTTATTGCAGATTCGTCCTCCAGAATGTTGCCTTCCGAACTCGATAGCACCTTGTGGTTTGATGCTTGATGATTATTTGGATGCTTGATAAAGCGTTAGCGATTTGATGTTAGGTGTTTGGTTAGGTGTTTGTTTTTCAAAACGTGGCCAGAGCACATAGACTGCCTATATCAAGAACCTTGAGGATCATGTCTTCCACAGTCTTCAACTGTTTCTTGTTTTCGGCACTTTGAACTATCAGCAAGTTACGTTCCTCTTCCAACTCAGGTCGTTCCCTGGCAACCACGATGCCTAGTAACTGGTCGTCCAGGCCTTCACTGGTTATCATAAAGTTCACCAACGTCACCTTCACAGCCACCTGTAGGGGTTCAATGCGAATGTTGCAAGGGTGTTCTAATGACTTCACGAGGCACATCAAGACCAACACTGGGCAGAAAGTGTGGGTTTCGCAGCTTAGTGGTGATGTAGAGTCTGAAGTCGGAGCTGAACTCGATGATGTTGTCTCCCAGGTTGATGCACGTAGTGCCTCCCTGCTGGAAGGTCTGCTTCAGCAGCACAGGCTCCAGCAGCGGGTCTAGCTCCTCGCCCACGTTCTCGAGCAGAATCGTCATGCCGAACTGAATGGCGCTTTCAAGACTCCTCGACAAGTCGCTATCGGATAACTTCACCACGTTGAGGTTATTCTTCTTCTCGAGGCGCTTTATGAACTTGTTCGCTTGTCCTTGTGGGTCGATCATCAAAGGCCATCTGCGCATGTGGCTGTGGTGGTGGCCGTTGAAAGAGGTGTATGCAAGGTATGGGGTGTGGGTGTTGAAAAGAGGCGTATAAGAGAACTGGTGTTATAGACGATGGATGTCTTTAAAACCTCGTTACAACCTCATGATGATGCCATTTTCGATGGAAAACTCGTCAGATGGCAAGCCAAAGATCTTCCAACTCCTGATCTGCACCTGGTCTCCAAGCACGTTGGAGAGTGAGAAGTCATCGGACAGTTTGATATTGTGCTTCTTCATCAACACTTTCCACTCCGCTATTTGCTCCTGTCGACGTGTTCGTCGTTGTATTTAATTGTACGAATCTTCGATTGACAGCTGGCACCATACCTGTCTGAAAATGGACGTGAAGGCGCCCAGGTAGGCCACGATGGCAGACGAGAGGAGGATGTCGCCTGTGATGTTTTTGTAACGATTCCTCGTCGATTCGGCCGTCCTGCCCCACCTTTATGAGGTGGTTGCAAGGTGGTTAACTCCTGTTGTTAACGCAAAGACCTGTAAGTCACACCTGTCTTTTTCTCCTCCCAGGCCTCCGATCAGCTGCTCTGCTCTGGTCAGTTTCTGAGAGCACTCAGTCACCTGTAAGGACGTATTAACCACCACAATCATTAATAGAGTGTTTCTAAAAAACCTTCAAAACATTCGTATTCGAGTCATCATAAAAATGTTCACAGGGTTGGTGTTAAAATACCTGAAACTCCAGAGACATCTTCTTCTCCTTGTTGGTGTTCAGAACCTCCTGCAACTTGGCCATCTTTGCCTCCACCTCTCTCAGCTTACCTCTCTTCACCTCCAACACCGCCATGGCTTCGTTCATGGTGGCCTGAGCTGCCGCCAAAGCAACTCTCTTGGGCCACACCAGCTTTATAGCCCTGGTGTCCATTCGAGGAATTAAGGCCTCTTTGAACAATTTGGATGCTCAAAATTTTAAAATAAAAATTTTTATTATAAAATTAAACTAAAAAATTAAATTTTTATTTATTTTTCTGGCACTAAGAGGTATATTGGAATGAGTGCAGAGAAGCTGAACGACATGATAATTTGAGAGAGGAATGATGCAAACGCACACGTCGTATTTCTCGATGGCCAGCATCCACCTGCAGAGACCCTCGCATGCGCCTGAGATGTACTTGATCTTCTCAGGGTCAAAGTCAGGATTAGTGAGGTAGGTGTTTCTCAGGTTCTTCATTATGTCAGCCGGGATGTTGTCCTGTGTGGTCATGATGGTGGTAGAAAGTAATTTTTGAGCTTGAAGCTGCAGAGGACGAGGCGACTGAAAAATTCTACATTGCAAGCACTTTGTAATGGAATATTGTACAGACACATCGCGAGTTAATCTAATGTAGGCAGCTTTCAAGGTAATGTAATGCAAGCAGCTTGCAAGGTAATTCAATTCAGGCACCTTGTCGAAGTTGATGAGAGTCTCCAGAAACCTGGTGTCAGCCAGCATCTTAAGAGAGGGCTTCCAGTAGTCATTGATCTTCTTGCCGTCGCCGGTGGTTATGCGCTCAGGCTTGATACCCTTAAGCACACACACAGCCTCCATCACCAGCTTGATGCCCGCTGGAGGGTTCTTCATGGACTTCACTATGGTGATGTCCTGTAGTTGATGGCTCTTTGAGACTGCTTGTTCGATCACCAACAGGCACCAAAGGTACGAGGGTGCAACTCAATGAAACTAAAAACCATTATAATGTGGCCTTGAAAATCCTTTGGATTAATGCTACTATAATAAGATTCATATTTGTATTGCAGTTTATTTGTATTGTATCTCAATGTGACGTATTGTAATGTATTGTAATGAAATGTATTGTATTGTGATGGAATGTAATGTATTGATTGAGGGGGTCTCACGGCGGAGGTGAGGGTGTTGAGGGCTAGCATGGCAGCGTTGATGGCAGGCAGCACGACAGAGAGATCAGCGTCACACTCCAGCTTGATTTTCAAGGCCTCGTCCGCCTTGCTCATCGCCTGCTCCTCGTCAGCTTTCACCACCTGAGGTAAATGTATTATTAATTGTTTAAATATATATAAAGATATATTATCAACATTAAAAAATATTTCAAGAAATAACAAAAATTATTTCAAAACATTGGAAAATAATTTAAAATAATAAAATATTTAAAATATACAAAAAAAATTTCAGAAAAAAAATTTACTTAGTAGAGTAAAAACCCGCAAATTCACCGGGTGCACGAACCGTTTTGATTTCTTCCACCTTCAGGGAGTCTTTCTCGATCTGCTCCACAATCACGTCCACCTGACCAGAGGCCTCCACCAGCAGAGGCTGCAGTCTGGTTAGCTCGGTCTTCATCACCGACACCTGAGAAGCTGCAAAGTCGAGCTTCTCGAGGCCTGTCTCGTAGCGCTCAATCACTCGAAGCATGTCTCTGTGGTGATTGTGGTGGTTGATTGTGGTGGTGGTTTGTGGTGGCTGATTGTGGTGGTTGTTTGTGGTGGTTGTTTGTGGTGGTGGTTTGTGGTGGTTGTTTGTGGTGGTTGTTTGTGGTGGTTGTTGTGATGGTGGCTTGGGTTGACGAAAATGATGCGCACCCTCTCTTGACATGAAGGATGTCCTTGAAGGTGTTGATGAGGCCCAAGTACGAGGTGGGAGTCACATAGTTGTGCCTGTGGTGACAACATTGATAATTCTTTAAAAAATAATTTTAAAAAAATTTGATGTACTTAACAGAGAACCAAGTAAGCAATTGAAGCGTCATGTGTTGAAAAGGTTACCAGCAGAGATGGATCGCCACGAGCAGCACAGGCGCATAGAAAGGAAACAAACCTGTCCAGCTCATGCTTGAAGCGGTCTGAGAGGTCGAGGGTGGAGATGTGGAAGGACATGCACAAATTGATGCAGGCGTCCCTCGTCTTGTTCGACAAATCCACGTCGTTCAGGAAGCGAGTGGCCACCGCATTCAGGGCGTCATTCGGCCACAACTAGAAGAGGAGTGTCTTTCATTGAAGCTTCTTCGATGAAGCATTTTTAAATCAAGTTTTTTCTCATTGACTTTATTGGGCAGACGCCAGAAATGTTGCTTGGAAATTGAACTGCAAAAGTAATGAGATGGTTCATGGAGGCTTGAAAGTACTGCGTTCAAACCTCAAGCCAGTCAATGTTGCAGCAGTTGATCAAGGCAGGAAACTTTCTCAGCCTGCAATAGGATATTCAGAATTTCAGCTGAATCATGTGCACTCGAAAGTGCCATCACCAACACCGACATCTCCACCATTATCTAATCTTATCTAAACAGAGCCTTTGTATAACGCTGATTGGGCAATGTTCAAGAGCGCTGTTCATCACCAACACCACCATCACCATCGGCATCACCATCAATACAATAAAATACAATACAAACACGAATATTATTATAGTGGCATTAACCCCGTAGAGTTTCGAGGCCATCACCATCACCAACACCGTCATCATCACCTGTTCCTAAAGCTGTTTCCTA
>OX387249.1:5563927-5568927 GCA_947562095.1 Branchellion lobata | reverse complement strand
AAGCAATGGATAAAGCATAGGGATAAGAAAGAGTGCACCTCGCTCCATCGGACCCACTCGTGCATGCCCTTGTTGCATACCACCAGGTTGTTGTAGATGGAGCCAAAGACTGGGCAGCAGGTTGTTGTTGTGGCCCTGCAATGATTACCACCTCAGCACCTCTTCATGGCCACACGACCATGCTACCAGGACCACACAACCATACCACCGTACCATCACACCCACACACACTACCTGACCACACCACCACGACCACACCACCACGCAGTCACCACACTTTAGCAAGAGTGACACTTACAATTTCCCTGAGGAGGTTGTCAAACTTCTCCCCTCGAGTCTAACTCGCCTGTACCTCCCAGTGACCACGCCATGCAGAATAACAAAATGCACTGCAAAGGAGGAGAATTGCGAATCACTTTTAGTAAAAAGCTACTAACGAAATTATTATTAGTATTTCAAATTTATAGTTATAATTATTAGGTCAATAACATTGCGCTCTCTGAAGAGCCAGCTCAATCCATGCAGGAAGTTAACGCAACAAGCCAACATTAACAATATAAATATAGTGGCTCTAATCCGGAGAGGCTCAAGGCCAGTGTATTTTTTATAATGAAATTGAATTGCCGAAAGAACGGAATAAGATTTTAACTATAAAGCCACTCTGGTGATCTACACGTCCCTGAGGCAGCCAAGTAAAATAGGTATGTGTCACCTCCATCCACTCTAGGGTCATGTCCAGAGGCATGTCGGAGGTCTGCTTGCGGTCATTGAAATCGTCAGTCATGCACTCGAAGAGGTTCAGAAGGCTTTTCACCAGGTTAGTGTCACAGGTTTGTGAGTACTCCTTCGAGGAGGTGGTGGTGGTGGTCTGTAAACATACTCCACAATACATCTCAATCGCTCATGGAATACAATACAGCGACAACTTTTATTAAAGTGGCGTTAGCACATCAAGACTTTGAATGCACTGAAATACATTTGGTATTTCCTTTGTGGAAGTTGCCTCTTAAAGGTCAAATTTACACCACAAGCCACACCACCAGTCACCTTCATGTTGTTGCGTACAAACTTGAGAGCCACGTCGACGTAGCGCTCAAAGAATGAGTTGAGTTTGATCATGATGGGTTCCTTGTAGGTGTCAGAGGGCAGTGTTTTAAGCCACGACCGGAAAATCAAACGCCAGCCCGTCAAAGAGGCGTCCATGTAGATCATGCCACACCTTGACACCTAGCGAATGAATGGTAGGCGAATGTTTTGTCAAATGGGTGCTTTATGAAATAGATTTATGAATATGATTATAATGATGATGATTATGATTATGATTATGATGAAAATGATGATGATGATAATGATGATGATGATGATGATGATGATGATGATGATGATGATGATGATGATGCTGATGATGATGATGATGATGATGATGATGATGATGATGATGATGATGATGATGATGATGATGATTTTGATGATTATGACTCTTATCATTCTTAATATTGTCGTTGTTGTTACTATTAAACGATAAAAAAAACTAAAGAGATGATGCGATAGCTCCCAACGGTGGCTGGGGAGGCTGCGTGAAGGTCGAGAGGTTCAAAGATGAGGCTCATTGAGGAAGACATTTGGATGATCTCGCCACTCATGAGACACAACTTCTTGTTGTCGTCCAGCACGGTGTTCATGCTTTCGATCCATATAGCGTCCACAGGCCCGTCGAAGATGAGCCATTTGCGGTCTGGAGACTGTTGTGGGAAGGTGACATGGTGGTGTGGTGCCATGATGGAGTCGTGGTTGGGTGATTCGCGTGCATGAACCATAAATGGTTTATAAACTTAAGTGTGACGTGGCACTTTGAAGCTCCCTAAAAACGAAGCTGACCGTGTCTACAGCTTGGTGGCGGTAGGATACAGCCAATACTCCATCAGACCACTCGTGAGATACCGGATCGAAGTTGCCATACAGCTGGCCTAGCGTGATGGCTTTGGGATTGATGACGATGTACTTGGCTCTGTTCTCGTCTGGCATCTCGCCCTGCAGTGGGTGGAGAAGACTGATGCGTGCAATCATTCTCTCAAGTGCCATCAAGCACCAACCGATGCAGCAAGGGAGTTGAGAGTTTCAGCGAGGATCTTGTAGGAGCTTGACTTGCCTGAGAAAGGATCTCCCACAATCATGAAACCGTGCCTCACTATCATCATCTCATATATCTGAAGTGGCGCATTTTTAACCGTACTCATACAAATACTTCTTCACGAAACATCGTTAGACTTGTAACTCTCTGAAACTTTCTTCATAAGGAATACAGAAAATAATCTGGATTGTATTTTATAAATATCGAAAAATACATTATTATATGAATGAAGATTCAATTGAATACATCTTCATACAAATACATATCAATATAATACATGCACGCATAGTTGCAATGGTGAATATTGAAAAGCACGCGACAACTGCACAAGTGCCTTGCTGAGCTTTAACAAACACAAAACGATAATTATTTTTTTCATAGTCTTTTCAAATTAAATTCAGACAAACGCTAGAAATTCAATGAATGAATGAGCCTCTGCAGAGGCAGAATCACCTGAAGAACCTTCTCGCGGACATAGTCTGTGCAAACCAGGTTCAACTTGTTGCAGGCGTACTGGATGTGTTTGTTGAAGAGGGGGTTGGTGGAGTCGGGTAGATTGACGCCCGGGAAGAGGTCAGAGGTGATAGCGTGGAAGAGGACGATGTCGTGGCTGAGGAACTTGGGCACGTTGACGTCGTTGATGGACTTGAGCATGATAATGTCCTCCTTCTCGTCCGGGTACTTCATCTGGCGGTGGTTTTGTGGGATGGTGTTTGGTGGTGTGGAGTGGTGCTGGAGGGTGTAGAGTGGTGTTGGGTGGTGTGATGTAGTGTGGAGTGGTGCTGGAGGGTGTGGAGTGGTGTTGGGTGGTGTGATGTAGTGTGGAGTGGTGTGGAGTGGTGTGGAGTGGTGTGGAGTGGTGTTTGGTAGTGTGGAGTGGTGTAGAGTGGTACTCCGTCAGTGGTTTCAAATTCACCGCGTAGTGGCGTGACGTGACGTGGTGTGATGCGGCGTTGTAGTGGTGTTGTCACTGATAGTAATAAAAGTATTATCAACACATAACCTATATTACTAAAAAAACAAGAAATGAAAGTAGTGTGAAAGGGCTATGAAGTGTGTAGCACGCGAAAGACATTGAACACCTTGAGGTTGCCAGCAGCTATGAGAACAGACTTGACAGCTCGCATGCCGTAGTCGTAGTGCGACTGTGACGAGAGCTGCTCGTAACACAGGCGGTACAAGGCGACGATCTTGACAGACAAGGGCCTGGCCTCCAAAAAACCACACGAATACAAGCTGATCTCTGATATCATGGCGTAGTCTGGCACCATCATTGCCACTGGTCGGAAGAGCGCCTGGTGGTTGCGTATCGTCTTGTGGAACCATGCCAGTTTCACATATGCTTTCAAGCCACTTTGGGCACATATGTTCAAACTTATTTTAATCCATCAAAATAGGAAAGACACAAAAACACGTGCATACACACACAACACCTTGAGGTTGTCAGGCAGCTCGGACCTTCCTGCATAGCCTGGGTTCATGGTGATGAAGATGGCGCATGTCGGAATGAGTTTGATGGTGGTGCCCTCGAAGAAAAACGTGTCCAACTCCGCCATTATGCCTGAGGTGGTGGTAGTGGTGGTGGTAGAAATGACGGCAGTGATGATGATGATGAAAACAATAATAATAATAATTAAAAACAAGGTTATGGAAATGATAGTAGTAATAAGTCGTGGGATGAAAAACATTGTGGAATGACTTGCTGTTCACAAGGGCAACACCCACCTCTCTGAATGGTGAGGATCTGCTGAGCCACCACAGACAGTACTTCCAGATCAATACGGTTGAACTCATCGAAGCAAGACCATGCTCCACACGAAGCCAAGCCCTGTGGAGGCGCACACATTCACTTCACATACACTCACTCTTCCTTCGAACTCCAAAGAACAATCTCTCTGCTACTTGAACGAGTCACTAAGAAGAAGAACAACATCAACACCCACAACGCCAACCTTGAAAAACTTTCCAAGAGCTATGTAGTCTAGGCCATCGGAGCAGTTGAAGACGATGCACTGTTTGGCGATGGCCTTGGCCAGGTCCTTAGTGGTCTCAGTCTTGCCGGTACCTGCAGGTCCCTCGGGAGCTCCTCCCAGGTGTAAGTGCAGTGCTTCAAAAAGGGTCCTGCGGGCAGTGGAGGCTGGTTAGTGCAAGCTTATCCTTTAAAGTTGCTTGCCTTAGCGTTTAACAAGTACATTTACTACTAATAATAATAATAGTAATAATAATAATAATAATAATAATAATAATAATAATAATAATAATAATAATAATAATATTATTATTATTATTATTATTATTATTATTATTATTATTATTATTATTATTATTATTATTATTATTATTATTATTATTATTATTTCTACTATTCTTACAGCGCTGATTTTATATGGTTCAATAGTGCTGTTCAAAAATGGTCAAAGGCCCATTATACTTTTTCCCACATCACCCGATACGTCAGCAACAACCCCTTTGTTGCGTATAACAGCAGTCACTTACCTATAACAGCGGTCACTTACCTATAACAGCGGTCACTTACTTATAACAGCGGTCACTTACTTATAACAGCGGTCACTTACTTATAACAGCGGTCACTTACTTATAACAGCGGTCACTTACTTATAACAGCGGTCACTTACTTCTAACAGCGGTCACTTACTTATAACAGCGGTCACTTACTTATAACAGCGGTCACTTACCTATAACAGCGGTTACCTATAACAGCGGTCAGTGAGAGGAGTGATGACGAGACGTGATGTGTTGCCGAGGTACTCGTAGCCATACGTCAGTTGCGAGTTGATCATCTTGACCACCATGTTTTGCTCTTGCACCCAGTAGTACCTGTGCAATGGAGTTGTAGTGGTGAGCGTTG